>OZ022586.1:7354205-7365152 GCA_963669155.1 Arbacia lixula
GTCTCCAGCCAGTCATGGACAACCTGGAGCTACTCAAGAGATCCAGGAGGATCTTGCAGGAGCTCAGAGGGAGGGACTTCAAGGAGACGGAGGAGGAGGCATTGGAGGAATTGAGGTAAGAAGTAGGAAAGGACAAGAGCTCTTTTGGAGGAAAATCTCCTCCATCAAATTTGTTTCAATTTTTTAGGTGTTACAGGTATCACATAAAATCGTAATTTAGATAATGGGTAATTTGTGAATAGGTAGAATAGAAGGATAGAGAGATAGTGATAATGAGGGAGCAAGGAAAGAGGGAGGAATACAGAGAGATAGAGAGAGAAAGTGAGAAGAGAGGCAGAGCGGTGGAGAATAGAAGGAGAGAAAGAGATAGAGAGAGAGAGTAGAGACAGAGATGAAGATAGAGAGAAAGAAAGAGAGAGGAAGTGAGATATAGAGAGGAGAGAGAGAGATAGAAAGAGAAAGACATAGAGAGAGTAGAGAGAGAGAGAGAGAGAGAGAGATGGAGAAAGAGTGAGAGCGAGAACAATAGTGAGGGTGATAGGAAGAGCGATAGGAAGAGCGATAGTAAAAGTGAAATAGTGAAACAGAGGTAATACAAGGGGGGAAAGAGACACAGAGGATTATAAGCAAAAGGGAAGATTTGTGATATACTTGTAGGTCCCCCCATTTTACTAAGTGGTGCAATACTTTCCATTCTGTGTAAAACTGTGGATTTTTTTTGACAGATTGGCCAATGAGACGTTGCTGCGGACTGACGATGGCTTAGCTGCTCTGCTACAGGAGCTGTACGACCGCATTGCCAAAGACGGGGAACGGTTGAAAGAGCTGATTCTCAATCTGGATGACTTGGAGATCCTGTGCCGCGTTACCACCAAGAATACCCAGAATGCAAATGAGATCATCCAGTCTGCCAATCAGACGTGCAGTGCAATACAGGTGAGCAATCAGCAGGAAGCAAGTCGTATTGTCATAATTAGTCCACTAAGATTACCCATAATGCACCTGAGGCCATAGTGTCCACCAATCAGATGTGTAGTGCAAGACGGGATGGGCGATCAGCTAAAAGCAGCTCAGATCTTTATGATTAGTCCACTTATCAAAAATTACCCATGATGCAACTGAGAGCATAGGGTCCACCAATCAGATGTGTGATGCAAGACAGATCGCCAATCGATCAAAAACAACAATACATACATTGATAGTTAATCCTTTCAAGATTTTTATTAAGCAATACGATTACCCAGAATGCAAGAGAGCTCTTGAGGTTCACCAATAAGAAGTGCAGAATAATACAGGTGGCTGAATAGCCAGAAAAATAATCCAAAAGTTTGTAAGTGGTTCTTTCAAGATCTTCATAGATCACAAAGTTTACCCAGAATGCAACAGAACCCACAAAGATCCAACTGTATGAATTTCAGTGCAATATTGGTGGGTGGAATACAGCTGGAACATATTCCACTTTCTTTGTCTTTTTAAACGTTTACTTCAAAGAAAGTGTGTAATTAGTCCTTTCAAAGTCTTTATTGTCCACAAAGATGACCAGTGCAAATGGGCTACTGAATTCTGACATACATCCCCCAGTCTTTGCAAATTCATGTCGCTTCCACAAGAGTTATGATTAGTTCTAGGAAGTACCATTGTCTTTCTTCATTAAGAACACCTTAAACATGAAATTGATATGATAGTTTGAAGATGATAATATGTTGTATATGTGGTAATATTCAAATCCTATCATATGCATAAAAACATGCATAGTGAGGCAATAAAAACTGCAGATTTTTTCACATATGAAGATATTTTGTACATTTTGTTTTTTGTGGGGGCATGTGTAGTTGCAAGGAGGACTTACAAAAGAAGTGCTACATTTCATTGATTTGATAACCTCATGGATATCATATTTTGTGATTTATGAGTGTTTTTGTTTCTCCCTGTATCAAACCGTGATAGAATATTACAGATATTGCGGAGGAGAAGGAGAGGGCAAGCCGAAGTGAATTGAAGGAAGCAGCCGACCTCCTAGACGCTGCCGAAGACTTGCTTGGAATGGCCAATTACAGTCTGCAGGTAAGGCGCCTTGCCGCGTCTTAAAGACAAAAGAACTGATGGGCCTTTATACTTCTGTCTTTCTTGAATAGTGCTCTGAAGGTTGAAAAAAATGGAAAGGCCGGCTTTCTAATTCCCAAATATAACCACAATCTTTTGTGTCTTGAAGTTAGAATGAAAAAATTGGTAAAAAACTGGGTTTAAATATTCGTATGATGATATGTTCTGATGCCTTTGCAATGACCCACCCAGTTATATTACGTCCATCTGTAACAGATCTGTTCATGCAATTCTCCCTATCGCATATAGCTCTCCGAATCTGAACGTGTGTGGCGCTCTAATTTTTTTACCTTTAATTCTTGGGATATGAACTTCCGGTCCACGAACATTCGGCAATCCCGTACATTAATAAGGGACCAGGGTATCCAACTAATTTTATGAATATTAACCCTAAACCTAACCCTGACCTTAACACTAACCCTAAACCTTATTCTAAACCTAACCCTGACCCTAACCACAACCCTACACAAAATTTTCACTGCTTAATTCATTAAAAAAAAAGTGATTTCTTGGTCACTTTCTGCCGACAACCAGCTCTTACCGGAAAGTATACGTCCCAAGAGCAATCGATCAGATATCGGTATCGTGAGGTGATATCGCTTGATATCGGCTATATGCGATAGGGAGAATTCTTGAAAACTATTCAATAGATTGTTGCAAACTTGGTACCATAACTGTAAAATTCTTTGTGTTCATTGTGTATGGATGTGTAATAACTGCAAGAGTTATTATCAAGGCACTCTCTTTACAAATATGATTTTTTAAAGAATACATTTAACACATTGCTCATGGTTAGATTTCAGGCTTTGTAAAACCTGGTTGAGTTAGGTTGTCAACATTTGCCGTGGATCTGCACTAACCAAAGGGATAGGGCTTAATTGTGCCCTGTAAGTTATTTGAAGTTGTTTCATGGGTTATGGTCCATACAGCAGATTACGTGGAAGTCGTGCTGCTCAGTATCTAAGTACAAAAAAGCCAGCCCGCAGTGACACAAATGCAATGTTTGTATTTTATGACTTCTTAATTAGCATCTGGGTTAAACTATCATCATTTGTCTTGTGCATACAGGTTACGCAAGCTGAACGGACCAATCTGACTGAGGTCTTGCCTGACCTAGTGCTGAGGGCAGACATCACAGATCGGGACTTATCCGAGCTGACAGACGAAGTGGATGCTGCTGTAGAGCACGCAGCGGAGCTCCACAACAGCTCTGTTGTGCTCGAAAAGTAAGAAACCATTTTGTACTTTTACTTGTCAAACCTTAACTCTGAGAATGCCATAGTGCTGTGAACATGCTATTGTTACGGTGCTTCATACACGCTAGTGCGCTATCGATTGACTGCTTTGTACACAGAATTATTATTATTATTACTTATTACTTATACTGCGCTTTTCCCATAAGGCCCAAAGCGCTTCCGATCATTGTTCATGCTCATTGCACATGTACTAAATGCTTCGCACAAGCACACTTCGTTCATGGCATCACATGCACCAGCTCATCGGCTTTGGATTATGCATGTTTGCTTACACCTTTCAGACTGGATTTTCTTGAGTAATTTAGTGTTTTATATTTGATGTACAGGATATGCCTTATCAGTTTATAGTAAAATAACAAAATAAGATCTCCGCAGAAAATGTCGTAATAAAGCTCATATAATTCTCTACAACTTTTGTGCACAAGCTTTCCTGTAAAAGTGTATAGGTTTCAAAATATAGTGGTTCGAAAATGCCAACACAGAAAATAAAGCGCTACTAACGAGGCCTCAAAATAAACTTGGCACAGGGCGGATTTGTGGTTGGCACAATGGGGATTAGCGGCATGGCAGTAGGCTCTAAGAGTTAGAGACATTATAATTACCACTGATATTTTGTATTTGTA
Organism: Arbacia lixula; assembly: GCA_963669155.1. Classification (NCBI taxonomy): domain Eukaryota; kingdom Metazoa; phylum Echinodermata; class Echinoidea; order Arbacioida; family Arbaciidae; genus Arbacia; species Arbacia lixula. Next base: position 7,358,188 of record OZ022586.1, read on the forward strand.
CTTTTCTATTGCTGTCCTACAGCTGTAGTTTGTTGGCAGTTTGTCATTGTGGCAATGCTAGACCGTTGATCTGTGAAATGGGTTGCAGATACCAAGAGAAACATCATGTTTCCTTGAAATAACACACCAACAATGGTCAAAATAGTCTCTCTTGATATGTCTTGTACAACTATTTTTGGCCCATCACCATGACACCGGAATAAATTTGCCAGATATGATTGTTTGATACTGGTATTCATAAATACCGTTATTTCCCTTTTGTTATTATCATACATACTAACATAGATATTTAATAAAATATATCACACAAACATGTACTTTTAACATCCTTAAGATACAAAAAAAGGATAATCATAACAATGAAACACTGAATTTAATGATCGTAAGCATAGTAAACATACAACAGAAATGTATACACTGAAACGGACATGAAATGATTTCAACAACGACTCTTATATATCTAGTTCAGACGAATTGAAGGCGTGGCAGAGTTTTATGTGATCAGGCTCTCAAGCACTAATAATGTATTGATGATACTAAATTTTGGTGAAATTCTAAAATTTAATGTATAAATTAACTTTGCAGTGTTTTCCAACTGCAAGTTCAATTAAATAGTATTAAACATCTGTAGTATATTAAATTATGCACTGAGATGGACATTAAAATGTGCAAAACGTTCACTTGTGAGGTACAATATAGGAAAACATCAAACATAAACTCCATCCATCCCGGACAAAATACTCTAAAACATGTGAATTTCTGTTGCAAAATGGTGCTTTTACCGGACTTCCACATATTGAGAAGTTACTTTGCGCCAAAGCACCCTTCCATTCCTGTTATCGACAATGGCAAGCCCGATAGTGGTGGCTAAGGCTGCTGTAGAGTTTGCGGCAAAATACAGCAAGACGAGGGTCCATCGGTGCGAGGTGATGTCTGGCGATGCTAGCTCCCCACCTTGTAGGATCGCTCCAACGATGAGATGGGAGATACCCATCCCGACCGCAGCACAGAATAATCCAATCCCGAACGCTGTGCCCAGAGCGGCTTTGGTAACGATGCGAGAAACACTCTCCCAGAAGGGTACGGACAACAGCGTGTAGGCGACACCTAACGTGACGGTAGCTACCAGCGGTGGGACAGCGGTGATCGTCAGGAGTCCAAAGGCAAGCAGCAGCACGGCTGCCCCGGCAATGAGGGCGGCAGACAGCATTCCGACCTTGTCGAGAAGCGCCCCCAAGAATGGGCTCATCACTGCTGTGACCATGTGGACAGCGGCGATGGTGAGCTTAAAGATGAACGAGGAGTCGTTGTAGTTGTGCTTATCATGAATGAACTTGTTTGTGTTCCCTATGAAAGGATAAATGACACTCATCACAAAGACGGTACATGCTACAGTCAGCCAGTAACGCTTATCAAGGCGTAGGACATCTGAGAGTGTGACGCCCGTTGGCCCGTCTAGGTCTGATGGGATATCCCTGTCAAGATTCGTTTGCCTGGAGCCTGCACTGTCCAGAGCTACGCTAGCCATTGCAGCAAGGAACCCAAGCAAGGTCAGCCCCGCGACGATCCACAGCGCTGGGGTCAGTCCCACCGCTGCCACCAAGTCTGTGGTGGTGAAGAAGTTAAGGACACTGCCCACCCTGCAGAGGGACAGCACCACCCCGTAGGCCAGGGACAACTCCCGCCCCTGGAACCAGGACGTGAGGACGCGGTTCACCAGCACCAGCAGCAGGAAGCAGAAGCCCATGCACAGCCGGCCCAGGAGCATGATGGGAAGCATAGCGGGCGTGGCCCGGAGCGTTGGCCCGGAGCCAACGGCGAAGAGCGACGCTCCTAGGAGACAGGACCCTGAGGACACCAGCAGTACCACAGCGTTCCCAAGCTTATCCGCAAGGAACCCCCCACAGAGCACCACCACCGCATTCATCCAGGCAGTGCTGGTGTACAGCGTGTTGTACTCCACAGAACTCATCCCGAACCCCTCCACGCAGGTTGCTCCTGTTTCTCCTGAGGATGTAGCGCCCTCGCAGGTCAAGTTCCCCTGAAGGATTGTCTGGAGGCTACTAGGAACGTCCAAGTTGAAGAATGGTCCCAAGATGGTCAAGGTGCTGGCAAAGAGGACCAGAAATCTGTAGTATGGACTGGATGCGTCTAGTCCTGCCATTCTTAACTTGCCAATTAAAAGACAAATACTTCTGCTGTAGAAATGGAAATGCTATCAACATATTGGTACACAATAGGTCATGCACGTTTCAAGTTACTTATACGTTATCTAATGGTCATATTGATTAAACAGGTGTTGTGTCATTGAACTCTGCAAATAACATCAAATTTAGGGTTGAATAGTTTACACAGTGGAATAATTAGTAGAAGAAATTATTTTTTTTGCTGACCAATAATGCTCACACATGCCTAACCATACACACACACACACACGCACATGGAATCACGCTATGAGGAAGAGTATTCACAATTTCAGCATCAGAGCTAGAGATATAAATGTGTATCAACCAATTCATATTTTATGCTAATTCCACCCTTTCTAGCTTAGCGCTGCTTTACTCAGATTACCAGGTTGAATCTGTATTTTGCGCTTAATGGTAAGGATTAGTGGGAGGGAATTGTAACTTCTTCCCAAATGTGCTCAGATAGTAGATACGAGTTATGTATGTGAATGAGTTGAACTTTAATGTAAGTTTTGTCATATTTAAGCTATACTATAAGAGCATTTGTAGAGAGAGTTATAACTACGTAATCTACTAAACTTCAAACTTCATAATTAAGTATTAAAAGCAAGATATGAAGATGATAAGGGATCAGTAAATCCTCCAGTTGCCAACACGCTGGAAAGGTTGTCATCATGTGTTTGCTTTTCATATTTATATAATATTGGATGCACTTGAGTGGTTTATCAGATATATTGCATTCATCAGTATGAATATTGCACAAGTCGAAGACGAGTGTAATATTTATGCTGATCAATGCAATATATCTGATATACCACGAAAGAAATCCAATATTATTATTATTATTATACATACAAACCACTTTCCACGACAACAGTAATGGGTTCAATTTTAACAAACAAAAAAAGAAAAAGAGAAACAGGGGTTTACTCACCTGTATCAAATCCGCCTTGCGCATGTTAAAAAATGCATGCACGCAATCAAACTCATGCGCAATTGTCATGGCGAGAGTTGAATGTTGTAACAATAATGCACTCATTTTCCCCATTGATACTGGTAACATAAAATATATAGGACAGCTTATATGCTAACAATATTGCATGCCAGCACGCAAGCCTCTGGAAGAATAATTAATAAAAGATTTTATTGTATTGTGAAAGTGGCTTGTATGTGTACAGTGTAATAATGTTTTTTGTTCTTATCATGTTACTTAACAATGGAATTTACTATTCCATTATACTGTTAATTGATTATGAAAGTTATAGCTTTGCCAATTTGAAAGCTGAATGAAATAATCTTTTTTTGCTAAAAAGGAGTACATGTAGGTCGTGAATGATTTATTCTAACAAATGCTTTTCTTCTCTTTTCTTCATTTTTTTTTGCTAAAAAGTTGTAGGTAACAAATGATTTATTCTAACAAATGCTTTTCTTCTCTTTTCTTCTTCTGCCAGCCTGCTCGCTCCTACACAACGCCACGCGCAGAGATCCCTGGATGCAGTCAACGCCTACTCTGATATGGTGGTGGCCATTAACGAGGCCCACAATGCATCACTGCAGGCGCGGGATGCAGCAGACCAGGCGCATCAGGAGGTGCATAGCCCTGGGGGAGGAGGGGGGGGGGGTGGGGAGAGGGGAGGAGAGGGGGGGGGGGAGATGTGATCTTACAGTGAAACCTGTACATAGAGACTGATCAACAGGAAATTTGGGATTTATAAGCAGGTGGTCTTTATGCACAAGTTAGTTTAATACAGGATTTTGATTTTTCAATTAAAACCAAACATGTGGTCTTACTAAAGTAGCTTTCACTGTACATGGTATGTAGATGGTGATGTGAATTGATACAGAGTCCAATATCCATATCTATTAGTTTTGCTTTTAGGTCGTGGAGTGTATATTGTGTTACTTGTTCATGAGAGAGAGAGTGTTAAATGACTAGGTTGTGGTCAGATTAAGATGTGCTTATAGTGAATCAGATCATTTGAGATGAAGCACATGACCTATCAAACATGATTAGCAACAATTAGTCTTATAGAAATAGCAGAATGTAACACTGAACATCTTCATCTAACAGCGATCCATCTCTCCGTTCTTTTCAGGTTTTCTCTAACAGCGAGGACTCCCTTAGTGAGCGGGCTCAGAAGCTCAAGATGGACGGGCTGAATCAGCTCAGGATGACAAACGCCCTCGATGGTGACCTGTTGAGCTTGACCTCTGACCTCGCTGATCTCAAAGTGGAGCTGAATGAGGTCGGAGTCATGCAGGACCAGGTCAACCAAGGATTGGAGGAGATCAAGCGTAGCCTGCCACCATTGGAGCAAGGTAAGCTATGAATATTCATAAGTTTTACCCGTTGAGGTTGACCTCTAACCTCAGCGACCTGAGCATTCAGACAAAGTCAAAATCTGGGTTGATCGTTGTGTGCACTACTTGACGTGCAAAAACATGTGTTTTACAGAATCTTTTTGGTGTAATCGTTACCACACATTCAGGTATTGCCACTGATGCGCAACAAGCCGTTCACATCGCCATGGCAGCAGGGGGCGTGGCAGGCGTGGCCCGGAACAAGTCACTGGACATGAGTCGCCGAGCAGGGAGAATCAAGGAGAGAATTGATGGGCTGGACGAGAAATACGAGGACTTTATCAACATGACTGACCACATCACAGACTCAGGTACATGTACACATAAATGTATAAAAATCAAATTTTTGTCATCCTCAAAGATAATAGAACTTTGGACATTATTGTGTCCAAAGTTGTATTCGTTTCAGGCAAATATTTGAGAAACATTTGGATTTACTTTTTAATACCTTGCTTATCTATTTTTGTACGATCATGATTTGAAAAATGATTTTAAGATAAAAATTTAGGTTGAAAGTAAACAAATAATTTCCACCTTTGAAATAAAGAATAGAAATTGAATGTGTATAAGTAAAGCTGAGCCTCTGTTTATTTTAATGAGTGTTTTACTGTGTTTTCTGTAGTTCACACATGCATTACGAGTAAATTAGATTACTGTAATAGTGTACTGTACGGACTACCAGACTCACAGATAGTAAAGTTACAGCGGGTTCAAAATACATGTGCGAGATTGATTTGTAATCTTCCAAAATTTGCCCATGACACACCATTGTTAAGAGACTTGCACTGGCTGCCCGTACGCCAAAGAATTGAATTCAAGATGTTGGTGATAGTCTTTAAAGCGTTAAATGGTCAGGCTCCTAGATACATTAATGAATTACTGCATTTTAAATGTCAAACCCATGGTCATAATCTCCGCAGTACACACGACACATCGTTGTTACAATTCCCCCAAATCAGAACAAAAGTAACCCTAGGTGACCGATCATTGTTTTGTGCAGCTCCTAGATTGTGGAATAAACTACCTGTAGACATTAGACATTAGACAGCTTTAAATCAAAGGTGAAAACCTATTTGTTCTAAACATAGACCTAATCTACTTCTGACCATGATTTAAAATTATATAGCATTACGTAGTAGATGTGCATATAAAAGCTCTTGCAGCGCAGTAGAATATATAAATGTAGTTTCTGCGCTCTATAAATGATTTATTATTATTATTATTCTTTGTTTGCAGTGGAGGAGTCTGCCCGCGTTGTGGATGAGATGGGGATGAAGATGAATGATCTGAAACAACATGCCATGGCTTTAGGTCAGCGGGAAGCCCCTATGGAAGCCAGTTTGGAGCAACTCAGGGAGAAGATTAGACACGCTAGGACAGAGGCTTCTAGGGTAAGGGGTTGGGGAGAAAGAGGAGGGGGGAGAGAGAGAGAGAGATAGGCGGAGAGAGAGAGGAGAAGGAGGTGGAAGAGGGGAGGGGGGATGAATGAGCTCAAACAACATGCCATGGCTTTAGATCAGAGGGAAGCCCCCATGGAAGCCAGTTTGGAGCAACTCAGGGAGAAGATTAGACATGCTAGGACAGAGGCTTCTAGGGTAAGGGGTTGGGGAGAAAGAGGAGGGGGGAGAGAGATAGATAGAGGGAGAGAGAGATAAAGGGAGAGAGAGAGGAGGAGGAGGAGAGGGGGGTGAATGATCTCAAACAACATGCCATGGCTTTAGATCAGAGGGAAGCCCCTATGGAAGCCAGTCTGGAGCAACTCAGGGAGAAGATTAGACACGCTAGGACAGAGGCTTCTAGGGTAAGGGGTTGGGGAGAAAGAGGAGGGGGGAGAGACAGAGAAGGAGGAGGAGAAGGAGGAGGAGAAGGAGGAGGAGGAGAGGGGGGGACGAATGATTGAAGACAACATGCCATGGCTTTAGATCAGAGGGAAGTCCCTATGGAAGCCAGTTTGGAGCAACTCAGGGAGAAGATTAGACATGCAAGGACAGAGGCTTCTAGGGTAAGGGGAAATGATGATATAGGAGGGGGAGGGGGAGAGAGAGAGAGAGAGAGAGAGAGAGAAAGAGAGAGAGAGAGAGAAAGAGGAAAAGAGGAAAAGAAGAGGAGGAGGAGGAGGAGGAGGAGGGGGGAGGGGGGTGAAGGCTATATGGAGGCTGTAAGGGGAGATGAGGAGGAGGAGAGAGAGAGATGGAGAGAGAGAGATGGAGAGAGAAAGAGAGAGAGAGAGAGATGAAAGAGGGGGAGGAGGGATGAAGGTTTGTCATTCTCTTTCATTCTAAACTTGCATCATTATGATTATATAACACCCAATCTGTTTGTTCTCTTCCACCAGATCAATGTGGCCTTAAAATCTGAGGGTGACTGTGTGAGAACCTACAAGGCCAAAGCTTCTAGCTCGGCTTTCAACACCCTGAT
>OZ022586.1:7365352-7412852 GCA_963669155.1 Arbacia lixula
ACCTGCTGTTCTACATTGGCAGCAACATCACGGTGAGTGGAAGGTTCAAGCCGTAGATGGTACTGATGTAGCCAATAAGGAATAAGAGATCAGGAAGGAGAAGAGAGGATATGAAGAAGAGAAGAAGAAGAAGAAGAAGAAGAAGAAGAAGAAGAAGAAGAAGAAGAGAAGAAGGAAGAAGAAGAAAGAAGAAGAAGAAGAAGAAAGAAGAAGAAGAGAAGAAGAAGAAGAAGAAGAAGAAGAAGAAGAAGAAGAAGAAGAAGAAGAAGAAGAAAGAAGAAGAAGAAGAAGAAGAAGAGAGAAGAAGAAGAAGAAGAAGAAGAAGAAGAAGAAGAAGAAGAAGAAGAGGAGAAGAAGAAGAAGAAGAGGAAGAGGAAGAGGAAGAGGAAGAAGAAGAAGAGGAAGAGGAAGAGGAAGAGGAAGAGGAAGAGGAAGAGGAAGAGGAAGAAGAAGAAGAAAAGAGAGGATACAAAGAAGGAAATTAAGAAATAGTTTTATCTGTAGAGGAAGAAAAGGGAAGAGAGAAAGAACTTAAGACATAATGAAAGATATAACGAAAAAAGGAGATGAAGAAGACGTAAATATAAAAAAGCTTGAAATAATGAGAAGGAAGGGGAAGAAGAGGAGACTGAGATAATTATGTGTGAAATAGATACCAAGATGACTATTTTCATGGATTATATTGTAAATTGTTGTAAATTGTATTTATTTGGTCCATTTAAAGATACATATATGGAAACTTATTTTGTTCACATGATAAAAAATGATAAAAAATATCTAACATTGAACATACAACCATACTCATTTTTACAGATAAATTGACAACATCATACATACAATGTACTACAACATTGAAATTAAACATAAACATTCCAAGTCAAACCAATGGGTTTACGTAGAATGACAAATAATGGCAGGTTTTACATAAAACAAACTGGTGTTATATCATTCATACTATCGTGCAATAATGTGATATTAATGTACAATTGAATTAAACAGTTATCGTACAGTGAAATATTGATTAGGTCCCTTTAAAATAGTGAAATGCATTGATATACCGTTACAAATATTCCAAGTGAACTCGGCATAACTAAGGAAGTAGTATTATAATTGCACTTATTGGGCAAGTAACCACCAGTTTGTGAATATATTTTTCCCCAGTGTTTGTTTTTGATCTTTCTGCTAATAATGTAGGTGACATAATGTCCAATATGAGACAGTTCCTTTCCTCATGAGAGCTTTTTTTGTTTTTGTCTTGAACTGCAGGGCGATTTTCTGGCCGTTGAGACAGTGGAAGGCCAGGTGAGGCTGAGGTGGGATTTGGGTTCAGGAATGGGCGAGATAACGCACCCCACCAACCTCTCTGCTAATCCAGACTGGTACAGGATAGACATCCAAAGGTGAGATTTCTTTAATCTCTTATTTTAAGCTTCGAATCAACTTCATTACTGGTATTAAAGTAAAACAAACAATTAAATAACATATTGATCAAAGTAGTTGGCAGCAACAGGTGTTAGTAGAAGGCAGCCCAATGTTCTATGATAGCAGGTAGTACCATGTAGATACGAATGTTAAACTCCAAGTGAAACATGTGTGATATGTGTCGAGTTATAAGAATGAATATTGATATGATTAAATCATTTCTGAATACTTTTGTCATCAAATTGTTGAACAAATAACACTTACGACACCTTTAAACAAGTTACATTACATTGTTTTCTCCTTATCACACATGGAGAATTAATTGTTTTTTGACATTTTCTCTCTTGATTAGATTTGCCCTCACCACCTCTCTGAAAGTGGAGAATTCTGCTCAGGCCATGATTGCCAATGGCACAACAGTGACCGGCTACTCCCCAGAGGACAAGACCATTCTGGATGTGAGGGAGGACAGTGACTTCTTCATCGCAGGGATCCCTCCACAGTATGATGTAAGCCCATCATTTATTCTTGGTTGATTTTGGTCATTATCAATCGCCCATTCATTAGGAAAAGCACAACTCTTATGATAAGATTATTTCAATACAAGTGAAAAGAAGTTTAAATTTTGAAGAATATCTGGAAAATTATTAGTACTGGCTTATGAGTTTCCCCTGTATTTTCTGCATTTTGGTAAAGAAGCTTTCTATGAGGGTGAATTAACAATTTGATGAACGATTGGAATAGTCAATACTTCTGTGAATGCACCGTTATCCTACAAGAGTCAACAATATTCATCCTGCTTGGTTGAATGCACCTTTATCCCTCAAGGGTACGTGGTATTCATGTTGTTTGTGTGAATGTGCCTTCACCCTTCAAGGATTAACAATATTCCTCTTGCTTGTGTGAACACACCATAGCCCTTCAAGGATCAAGATATTTATGTTGCTTGTGTGAATGCATCTTTACCCCTCAACGATCATAATATTTTGGAGTTAATGTTGCTTGTTATCGATCCCACAGATCCCACAAGTATCCACCAAGGCATTCAACGGCACAATTGGAGAGGTGATCTTTGATGATGTCACTATCGGGCTGTGGAACACCAAAAGCATCAGTGGAACCTGTCAGGGCAGCTTTAGGAGGTATGGGGTTGAAATGTGGAAGACAGTTACTCATTGATTAAGTTAGCTACTTAAAATTAGATATTTAGTCATATAGTTTGATATTAATTAAGAGGAGAGGTGATCTTTGATGATGTCACTATCGCGCTTTGCAACACCAAGAGCATCAGTGGAACATGACAGGGCACCTTTAGGAGGTATGGGGTTGAAATGTGGAAGAAATATTGGTCAAGAATTCAGTTTATAGCTACTTGTAATAGGTGATTAGTTAGCTGGCAAGATATTAAGAGGAGAGATGATCTTTGATGATGTCACATCAGTGTTATGGTATAAGTGGTATGGGATTGAAATGTGCAAGAAGCTTGGTTAACAATTCAGTTAGTAACTCGTAATAGATGATTAGTTAGCTGGCAAGATACATGTATTAAAAGTAAAGGTGATCTTTGATGTCACTTTCGAGCTATTGCTAACTATAGCATTTACACCATTCTTCTTCCATATAGTCCCATTACTATCAGCCTGGAACCCGGTGCTTACTTTGATGGGACAGGCTACGCAGCTCTTCCTCAGCCCACTCACTGGAACGGCAACATCAACTCACTCAACTTTGACATCAAGACGCTGGCCGAGAACGCCCTGCTGTTTTTCAGCGCATCGGAAGATCAGGTGAGACTTTTTGAAGAGTGAAATGGTATCCCTTGTAGAGATGGTGCATATACCTATAGCTCTATGGCCGTGTTTATCAACTTTTCAGAAATTTAAACGTGTTTCCAAAGGCTGGAAACGCGTTTAAAAAACAGTGCGTTTATCAACTCCAAAGGCCTTTACAAAACGTCGCCCAAGTCGAAAACCGGCCTTGTCACTGAAAACACGTGGTTTAAACGCGTTTCAAAACAGCTTTGCGTTTATCTCGCTTCTTTAAACGCGTTTCTGGTTTAAACGCGTTTAGGATCGACAACTTTGCATGTTTCAAAACAGCTTTCCAAACCCCATAATCAAAACACCTTTGCATTTATCAACTCGTTTAAACGCGTTTAAAAAAAATTAAACGCGTTTGGAAACCTTAATTCCACCAAAAAAAAGAGTTGATAAACACGCCCATGGATCATTTAGATTATTCAATCTTCTCTTCTCTTCTCCTTCCTCTTCCCTTCCTTGTAGAGGCACATTTCATACTGCATATAGCTCTACAATCTCTGATTTATTTCCCACTCTTTCTCTTCTGACTGTTCTTCCTCTTCTTTCTTATCTTATTGTCCTCTTCCCTCTCCTTTTTTCTCCCTTCTCTCCTCTTCCTTTTGTGCTTTTCCAGGTCCTCATTTTCCTAATCTTCATCCGTCTCCTTCATTTGTTCCTTCTCTTTCTCCTCTTTCTCCTCATCGTGTTCCTCTTCTTTGTCTCCTTCTCATTACATCTATTTCTTTTTTTTTTTATCTTTGTTCTGTCTAATCCCCCATTTGTTCCTCTTCTCTTCTTTGTCCCTCTTGTCCCCCTTCATCTCTTCCTACTCTTTTCACTCTTTCTCTTCTTTTTCTCCCTTTCTACCTCCTGTTTTTGTATTGGTTCTTTGCTCTTACAGCTAAAAATTGAGTCAAAATGGAGTACTTGATATACAATTCATAAAAATGCTCGATATATAACCTGCATGTATTACAGATGCGACTGCGTATAACTGCACAGTTGATTGCGGGCATATGAGCTCAATCAAAATAGCGCGATCGCACGCTCTTGTAACACGCCGTCTCTGCCAAGGTGAACGCAATTCATTGCAATTGATTGCGTTCTCGATCAAATGAGCTCATACGATCGCGATCAGCTGTGCGGTTGAACGCAGGCGACACTGTACCTTCATTTAATTTTTTTTCTTCTCTTTCTGCAGAGCTCTTTCTTGTCCATTGAGATGGAGGCTGGTCGTCTGGCCATCAAGCACGATCTTGGAGACGGGATTGGAATCCTGGTGTCCGAGAGCAAGATCAATGACGGGGCGTGGCATGCTGTCGGTATCAATAGGGTAGCACAGATGAGTGAGTGGTTGAACACGAAGCATTTTATTTTATTCACGTAACCCTTTCAGTCCTATAGGCAATAAACTGTGTTGTGATTAACTTGTGTAACATCCTTGTTTAAATATTGTGCTCTTTCCTTTATTGGTTTGAAATTAAGGCTTTTTGCTATAAAGTCAATTCTCCATACCGAATACAGTCAAACCTGTCTTAGTGGCCACTTGTCTATAGCAGCCAACCTGTCTATAGTGGCCACTAAAATAAATCCCCTGGAGAGAGATCATGTGTGAAAGAACCTGTCTATAGTAGCCACCTGTCTATAAAGGCCTTGATTTTTGTTTCCCTTGGGTGGCCACTATAGACAGGTTTCACTGTATAAGGGAAAGTTATCCCATGATGCACCATGCAGCCACATTCCGATTTTGTTGCAGTGATGTCCATTTCTGGTCTTGTGTACGGGTGTATGATACCAGCAGGGGACATGACTGCAAAAGGAATCTGAATGGCTGGAGATGTGGATGCGGTCTGGAGAATTGTACTACAGGCTAATATCTAATTTATCAATGTTTTTTTCTTTTAGACAACCTGTTCATCAATAGCGCCAGCGAAGGGATGTCAAAGTCACCGGGCGAGGCGGTCAACCTAGGGGTACCTGCTGTGTCGAATGTCTATGTCGGAGGGGTGCCATCGGATCTCACCATCTAGTAAGGATCATATACATGAACCACTTAGGAAAACTCATCTAATTGGTTGATTGTAGTGGCTTTGTTTGAATTGTTCACTCTGAAATGTCTAAATGAACTATGCCTCAAAGAAACGGTAAAGAAAAAAAAAGGAAATTAAATAAGAGAGTAAAGAGAAAGGATAATACGAGACAAATAGAGATGGATAGAGAGATGTGTACCTCTCTAAAAAGATATATTGATCACATATCATTGTGCATATCTGGAACAGATAGTTACATACCAGCGTACTTTATTTACCGCATTAATTATTCTTTTTGTGTCAGCCTGAAAAGTGACAAGTCAGAAGTTTCACAAATATCTTGAGAAGTTTGACTTGTTCTGATCAAAGTGAAAGAGAGAGAGAGAGAGAGAGGGGGGGGAGGAGGGGAGAAGAATAGAGAGGGGAGGGGGAGAAGGATAAAGAGGGGGAGGGAAGGGGAAGAAGGAGAGAGAGAGGGAGGGGGAAGGGGGAGAGAGAGAGAGAGAGAGAGAGAGAGAGGGAGGGGAACGGGGGGAGAGAGAGAGAGAGAGAGGGAGGGGGAAGGGGGAGGGGGAAGGGGGAGAAGGAGATAGAGGGAAAAGGAGGGAATGGGAGAGGAAGGAAATTTAGTAAAAATGAAAGAGAGATTGAAAAGAAAAAGAAAAGGAGAGAAAGAGAAGGAAAGTTATCAATAATGATTGAATGATCTACTCTTCAGGAACACTTACAGTTGGGCCTGAGATCAACATCACAGCTGATTGCAATCTATTGCAGTCAGACTGCAGTCAATGTATGGAGCTGATTGCATTTGATTGCAATCATGGAGCATTTGATCTCACACTAGACAGTATTGTAAAAATAATATTTATACCTCATGTATCCTTTTTGTGCCACATTAACTGCTTCTCTATGAACATTGTAAGCATACTTGTGAGAAAGGCACACACAGCACCCAAATAGTTAAAGGGGGACCACCAGGCATAATAATACCAATGCTTTGTTGTTTTGGTACTAGAATTGAATATTAATCATACTGTTGTGGTGTCTGATATGTTTCTACAATTTGAGAACAATGCAATTGATTAATACGGTGTGCGAATCATCAGTTATCTTGATGTTCTATGTGCCACTTTGTTTGCTTATCCGCTAGATCAATACGCATACGTTATTAATGTACCTAAGCAATTTATCGCATAGCGGAAACGAAAGTGAGAATTTTGAGATTATCTTGTTGGCTGTGATATATATATCGCAATTCCGATTAATTAGAGTATCGTTAGGTAGTCTTGTTATTATTGTACCGGCGCTGACAGAACTATTGAAACGTGATATTAAAAATAATTCCCCTATCAATGTAGAAATAAACTCAGGATATCAACCTTGATTTGTATTTTCATTTGAGACATCATATTTCTGATGTAAGAGAGCTAAATCTCTGCCCGGTGGTACCCTTTAACCACAATAATTCGTCTCTTTCCATCAGCCGGAATGTGACGAGTCAGAAGTTCCGTGGTTGTCTGAGGAAGTTCTACCTGTTCCGATCCACCTACCCGCTGGTCAACCCTGGCACCTCGTTTGGCGTAACCCATGGATGCATCGAGCAGGTCAGGATTCAAGCCTCGTGTTTGGCTCCATGTGTGTGCTGATTTTAGCTGGTGACCAAAAACATCATCTTTAAAAAATGTCATCAGATTCACTGATACCGGAATGAATTCCCTCTTGTTTGGTTCGATGTGTGCCACCTGACTTGAATTTGTTCTTCTATCCTTTTTTTTCACAATTTTTGGAAATGTTTTTTTTTGTGCATAAATTTAATGTCTAATGTATTAACACAATATTTTGTACAAGGTCAATTGTACACAAGGGTATGTTTTATTCGTCTTCACCCATTCACTAAATACATTCATTTTGTATGATATTTTGAGAAATACCTTTTAACAAGTATGTTTACTTACACAATTGAATTTTTTGGACCTGCAAAAGGGGCAAAGAATCTTTTGACCTTTTAACCTATTGGTGCTTCACCCTTTCCAATCCACAGACGGAGCGGCAGCTTGGACTGTCTGGCTTTGGCTACGTCTCCTTCCGGCCAATCCCGCTCGGGCGGGAGGCCGACCTCTCTGTGACCTTCCGCACTCTCATGCCGAACGCTACCATTCTGGCCGCGGGGGAGCAGCAGGGGAGGAGGCGGAGGGACGTGGATCCAGATGCTACCGAGGTAAGAAACCGTGGGTGGTATTCTGAAAATCTTCTCCAACGAGATATTTCGCTAAAATATATTTCAATCTTTGGTATGCTGAAACAAACCTTACGCAATTTTTAACCAATATTGATGAGCGGTTGGTGTGTGCACCTTTCCCTTGAGACAGTCAGACAGGGACGGCCTTTCATGTCTTTTGCATACATTACCTCTATCAAGTTGATGGTGTGACATCATGACAATGACAATGCACACCAATGTCCATTAGTGCGCCTTGTTGCATTTGGTGCGCTTGTCTAACAAAAAGTCGATTGTGCTAATTACTTTTGCTTGTAATGCAATGGAAAAGTATGGGCCCATGTGGGTGTGTCTGGAGCTAAAATTGCTCTGTAGCAGTTTTATCATTCTTCATAACTTTTCTCCGTAGGTGCACATCAGATACCAATGTAGCTCATTTGCATGAATATGTTATCTCGGCTCATTTGAATAAACATATCATCTTTTATCCTAACTTGGCCTTTTGGTATACCAATAGATCAATTTTCTGAACTCCCTGAGATACAATAAGATTTCTCCTAAGATCAAGTTTGGAGTACCCTCACATGGCCTTCTCGTTTCGATGTTCTCTCAGTTGTCACCCCCCTCCTCCAACCCCCTAACTCCCAACCCCTTCAAACCAGTATGAGCCTTGGACAAACAGAAATAGAACAAATTTGGTGAATATCGTTTGATGGTTTAAGGCCGTGTTTATCAACTTTTCAGAAATTTAAACGCATTTCCAAAGGCCTTTTCCAAACGCGTTTAAAAAAATGGTGCGTTTATCAACTCCAAAGGCCTTTACGAACATGTTTGCAAACGCGTTTCCAAACGCATTTAAAAAACAGTGCGTTTATCAACAAGATCGCCCAAGTTGAAAACCGGCCTTGTCACCGAAAACACATGGTTTAAACGTGTTTCAAAACAGCTTTGCATTTATCTCGCTTCTTTAAACGCGTTTAAAATTTAAATGCGTTTAAGATCGTACAAATTTGCGTGTTTCAAAACAGCTTTCCAAACCCCCTAATCAAAACACCTTTGCGTTTATCAACTCGTTTAAACGTGTTTGAATTTTTTTAAACGCGTTTGGAAACCTTAATTTTACTTTAAAAAGAGTTGATAAACACGCCCTAAAACTGTTCGTCCCTTTTTCCTCCTCATCAGATATCCTATGCTCTGGGTCTAATTGATGGTCGCATCATCGTCCAGATCAACAACGGCCAAGGGAGGCTGACCCTCAAGACCAAGCGATCGGACATGCCCTACAACAACGGCTCAGCCCATGCCGTGGTCATCACCAAGAAAGATAAACGGTAATACTTGGAGGAATTATTCAATAAAATTCCTTTATAATCATAGACAGAGATGTCATACCTTACCTTAATACTGATAGCTCAAGGAGTAGAAAGTCACTCAGAAAGAACACCAAAATCAAGTGCCAATTGTAAGATTTTAATGACAAAAATATATGCATTTTGTATTCCAAAATCATATTTTTAACAATGCGAAATTGAAGAGAAATAACCGTTTTTACAGTAAGTGTTGACCAATTATGCTTTGATCGTTTTAAATTGTATTTTCATGATGAAAATTGTATCATCCTACTATGCTATTTATAATCACTTAGAATAGGTTAAGGCTCCCACCAAAATCGCTCAAACTTTCCGTTGTAGTTTACAAGCACTTTAGCTCAACACCTTATCACCTCTGCACCTTAACACCTATTCATCTTAACACCTCAGCTCTTCATGGTGTATCAGTACAAAAATACAAGAGAATCCTGCGTACAACAATAATTAATCAGACATTTTGCTTTTGCAATCACCCTGTTTCCAGGGTGACACTGATCGTCAATGATCGCCGTGCCGACACGGGTCGTCTGTCAGGCACGGAGGTCTTCATTCCAGCCATGTCGCCATTCTACGTCGGGTCTTCTGGCAACCTTACACTGAGTCCGGAGTTCTCGTCCCTCCCTCGTTTCTCTGGATGCATCGAGAACCTGATCGTCATGAAAGAGTGAGTCAGAACTCTTTAGCATCGCCATGATTGTCAGAAACAGTTGTACACAAGATCATTACTTTTTGTCTCGCCCACCGGAGGTGAAGGCGAGACTAAGGGATCCAAATGGCGTCCGTCCGTCGTCCGTCCGTCGTCCGTCCGTCGTCCGTCCGTCGTCCGTCCGTCGTCCGTCGTCCGTCCGTCGTCCGTCGTCCGTCGTCCGTCGTCCGTCACAAATGTTAAAGTTTACCTGCAAGACTCTCTTATGATCCATAACTTCACATGGGTTGCTTGGATTACAACCTAACTTGGGTCATAGATGCACTGGGGGTACCTTCATGTTATGGTGGCGTTGGAGGTCACAGGATAAGGTCAAAGGTCATTTGAGGTCATACGTTAAAGTTTACCTGCAAGACTCTCTTTTGACAAATAACTTCACATGGGTTGCTTGGATTACAACCTAACTTGGGTCATAGATGCACTGGGGGTACCTTCATGTTATGGTGCTGTTGGAGGTCACAGGATAAGGTCAAAGGTCATTTGAGGTCATACGTTAAAGTTTACCTGCAAGACTCTCTTTTGACAAATAACTTCACATGGGTTGCTTGGATTACAACCTAACTTGGGTCATAGATGCACTGGGGGTACCTTCATGTTATGGTACCGTTGGAGGTCACAGGATAAGGTCAAAGGTCATTTGAGGTCATACGTTAAAGTTTACCTGCAAGACTCTCTTTTGACAAATAACTTCACATAGGTTGCTTGGATTACAACCTAACTTGGGTCATAGATGCACTGGGGGTACCTTCATGTTATGGTGCTGTTGGAGGTCACAGGATAAGGTCAAAGGTCATTTGAGGTCATACGTTAAAGTTTACCTGCAAGACTCTCTTTTGACAAATAACTTCACATAGGTTGCTTGGATTACAACCTAACTTGGGTCATAGATGCACTGGGGGTACCTTCATGTTATGGTACCGTTGGAGGTCACAGGATAAGGTCAAAGGTCATTTGAGGTCATACGTTAAAATTTACTTACAAGACTCTCTTATCACACATAACTCATCACATGTTGCTACAATGGCAATCAAACTTGGATGATGGATGCACTGGGGGCACCTGCATGTTATTGTGCTGTAAGAGGTCACATGATAAGGTCAAAGGTCATTTGAGGTCATACATTAAAGTTTACTTGCAAGACTCTTGGTGAAGGCTTCCTAACTTGTGCACAGAATTGTGTGAGGGATACAATTCTTTTGCGTAGCTACGGAGATCGCGATATTTCTGGTTATTTTCGCAAGTGGGCGAGACACAATATTGCTAATGCCTTGTTTTTTGTGGGATATCATATGATTTAACCGTACATAGATTACAAATTTTACAATGGTCCTGTATAAGAAATCTTTAAGTTGATGTATACTATTGAAATAATCATTTCTTTGTAATTACTTAAATATAGATCTATTGATCACTTCTGGTTAAGTGTCATAACTCACTTATATGCATTTGCTCTTCAAAGCGCCAGGTTTCCTTACATACCCTCAATGTACACGCAAGCAAAGTTCATTGGAATGAAAATGTACAAACAAAATAAAGATATTGGTGTGAGTTTGAGGAAGATTTTCCAAAGTTTTAAAAGAAATATGAATTAAAAAAAAACAATGCAACCCCGGTATCTAAGTAAAGATACAAATACCAGAAACCCAGATCAGTAAAATTTTAAGCAAAATCAGACATTAAAAGTATTAAAAATATATCACCCACAGATCCATACAGAAGCTAAATTGTTCAAATTATTGAGGCAAAGTAAATGTTGTTTTCTGTTTTTGGTTTAGAACTTTTAAATGATTCTGTCTGACTTAGGGTTATGGATTGTCGCTTACCATGACATTTCTCTTCCCATGTGTTATCCCAGGCTGATGGGCTTTGACAAGGCAACCAACTTTGAGAATGCGACAATTGGATCTTGTGGACCTCTAACAATCCGTGAGTGCCATGACATCCCCTCTAATACTACAGCGTCGTACCTCTTGGAGTGACAAAATGTATTTGCCTTTGTATGATTCTACCATAGAAGCTTTTCTAAATTTCCATGTTTCATGGGCAGTTTCTGTGTGAAATTGTGCTTTCTTCATTCCATTTGTACTGCCTTTTTCATTAATTAATAAACTTTCCATGTATTTTAATTCTCTTTACTTTTATCTATCAAATATATTAGTTGTTGCTAGTCAAACAAACCTCAGACAAGCTTTGGGGATACCATTTGTAACGTGTTGTTTGAACGACATGGATAGAATTTACGTACATAACAAAAATAGTCTATTCACCAAATGTGCATCCCTTTCTATGCTTCTACCACCACCACCACCAGCCCCGCCCACCATACCGGCCACGCCCATCCCCCCTGACGAGCTGGAAACCCTGTGCTACACCCCCAGCCCCCCTGCCATGTCCAGCAAGGCAGGCCGATTCGGCAGCGTGGCTGGCAGCCATGTGGCGCTCAAGGTCAACCCGGAGGAGGTCGCCAAAGTGTAAGTCATTGAAGAGATTTTCATGTGTGGTTGTGTGTTTGTTTATTGCGTTGCTTAGTTACCATGTATGTGTGTGATACCAAGTACATTTATGCATATATGAGATGTTCCTTTTGTAGTCTTTAAAGACAGGTCAAGTTACATGCAAAGTGCTCATAAGGGATCTATGTTCAGTGGTCTTTACAGACAGTGGTCTTTATAGACAGTGGTCTTTATAGACAGTGGTCTTTATAGACAGTGGTCATTATAGACAGTGGTCTTTATAGACAGTGGTCTTTATAGACAGTGGTCTTTACAGACAGTGGTCTTTATAGACAGTGGTCTTTATAGACAGTGGTCATTATAGACAGTGGTCTTTATAGACAGTGGTCTTTATAGACAGTGGTCTTTATAGACAGTGGTCTTTATAGACAGTGGTCATTATAGACAGTGGTCTTTATAGACAGTGGTCTTTATAGACAGTGGTCTTTATAGACAGTGGTCATTATAGACAGTGGTCTTTATAGACAGTGGTCTTTATAGACAGTGGTCTTTACAGACAGTGGTCTTTATAGACAGTGGTCTTTATAGACAGTGGTCATTATAGACAGTGGTCTTTATAGACAGTGGTCTTTATAGACAGTGGTCTTTATAGACAGTGGTCTTTACAGACAGTGGTCTTTATAGACAGTGGTCTTTACAGACAGTGGTCTTTATAGACAGTGGTCTTTATAGACAGTGGTCTTTATAGACAGTTGTATTTATACCCTAGTCACACTAGAGGCGGAATAAGCCGGAATGCCGTCAGAATGAAAATTCTTGGCACACTTTTCTGGATATTCGAAGTGCATTCTGACTGCCTTCTGAGCACATTCTGAATATTTGGGTCCATTCTTGTGTCCGGCCCGAATGTTTTGCTCATGCTCAAAACTTTTGAGGTGCAGTTGAACTGGAAAAATATCGAACGGCAATCAAAGTGCAGTCCAACAGTATTCTGATTGCATTCCAAATATTCTGACTGCATTCTAAATATTCCTACTGTGTTCCAACTACAATCGAGCTGCATTCGAGAGGATTCGAGATGGATTTGAAGGACATTCTAAGAAGGGCATTCTTATACATTTAGCTCAATTCGAAATTCCCTCCCGAATGTGGCTCGAATTTTGAAAAATATTCATCCCGGCTGGTTCTGCTTGGTTCCTGCTGATTCCGAATAAATGTGACGGGGGCTTTATATATAGAAGTCTTCATAGACAGTCGCCTTTGGTCTTTATCGACAGTTGTCTTAATAGACAGGTTTGACTGTGCTGTATGTTTGTGGTTTTGCATAAAAATATGAAAGGACTTCTGATCCTGTCCAGCTGTGATATGGTTGCTTGAATGCTGTAAAATCTGATCACTTTGTGTTACTCTTTAATTGTTCCTTGTGCATTGGATGCTGTAAAGTTTCATCTTTTAATACAATTCGTGAATTTCCGATAAGAAAATTACTTACAATGAATAGTTACATGCTTTCTATTTAAACACAGGGTAATATGCAAATCAAAAGATAGACAACGCGGAAAATGATCTGAAAACAAGTAAGGTGAAATTCCTCAGAGATCAATGGACTCAGCCAATTATTTACAATTTTTATTCTGCACGGTTATAGGAATACAATAAACCAATTTCATTCAAATGTGTTCAAAAGTGGACCAGCTGATGTGGACGTCAAAAATGAAAAAAAAACTCACAAATTCCATCTCTCGTCCAATGCGTGATACTTCCATTTCCTGTTTGTTCATAGATGTACTCCAGATACCAAAAATATATCAGTACTGCTGTCTTTTCTCTCTCTCTCTCTCTCTCTCTCTCCCCCTTCTCTCTCTCTCTCTCTCTCTCTCCCCCTTCTCTCTCTCTCTCTCTCTCTCTCTCTCTCTCCTCTCTCTCTCTCTCTCTCTCTCTCTCTCTCTCTCCTCTCTCTCTCTCTCTCTCTCCCCCCTCTCTCTCTCTCTCTCTCTCTCTCTCTCTCTCTCTCTCTCTCTCCTCTCTCTCCTCTCTCTCCTCTCTCTCTCTCTCTCTCTCTCTCTCCCCTCTCTCTCTCTCTCTCCCTCTCTCTCCCTCTCTCTCTCTCTCTCCCTCTCCCTCTTGGGGTGCTTCAAGATTTTAATTGTGGAAGCCCCTTGCTAAATAATACAATGATGTCAAGATGTCAGCATTCCAAGATGGCCTCTTTGTGTAACAGCTTTAGCAAACACTGTGACATTGAACATACTCACTTACTGGTTTCTTTAGTGGTTTCTTTCGCGGGGGGGTTATTTTCGCGAATTTCGCAAACCGGGATGCATCCGCGAATTTAACATCACACAAAAAGATTTTGAGCATTACTGCGAATTTATCCACGCTAGAAAATGTGTTGAACTCCACGAGCTGAGTTGCGTATGTGGCGCTATAAATAGCACACACAACGATATAGTGCGCGCGATGCATGGAAGAATGTCCAGAATGTAGGTCAAATGAATACGGTCACAGTACATGTACTGTAATTCGCACATGATCAGATGGATTACTTAGCCTAGCCTAGTTCTAGTTACTTTAGATTTGCTGACCATGAATTCAACATCGCACGAAAATGTCGGAACCCCCGCCGAGCGCAAAAATATCTGCACGCGAAAAAAAAAACACTTTTACAGTATCCCATTCTCCTAACTCTTTGAGCACCAATACTGCCTCACCCTGCCAATAATACACACAAACCCTATTGATCAGTATATACACCGTTTATATGCCACTTATACACATGTGCCTTCCCAATTAACAAATGCATATCCTAATAGATAGACTTAATAGACTTTATCCTCTCGGTACCCAGCTCTGAAAACTGTGTTGATTGAATACACACTTTCATGCCAATTGCACTGAGAGGGTTAAATTAGTATTTTCCCCATTCCACACTCAGTTGTTATCCTGAGGCCATATTCATGAAACCTTACTAAGTACATCAAAATGCATGCATTGTAGTAACCAACTAGGCTAGTAAGCTTTCATGAATATGGCCCCTGATTATTAGCTAGGGCGTCACGCGGACTTCCCTTGCGTTAAGAAGCCATGAAGGCCCGTTGACGTACATCATAGTAAATGGCCCTTAAATGCTTCCTGTTGATGATGTATATCAGAGTTTTCTTTGTTCTGTTGATGCGTGGTGACAGAAGATGACGAGGTTTCAGATTCAAACCTCACCCTGGCACTTGTGTTCTTAGTCCGCATTGCTGCTCTCTACCTATTCATATCTATTCAATTCACTGAAGGTTTACTCACATAACCTGTACCCTTACATGAGCCATACCTGAATTACATAGTCATTACAGTTGAAAAAGCATTGAAAGCATCGTGAAATACTTAAATAGGGTAACAAAAGTAGAAAGCAGAAACATGAAAGAAACACTGAATGCAGCTGCTTGGCTAAAGCCAGGATCAAAATCAAGTGCTTTGAGTGGTACTTCATGCTAGAAAAGTGCTATTATAAAGCCGATTATTATCAAGATTATTATCCCTATTTGAGTCAAATATGTGAAGAGAACATTTTGCGACGATTTCGATATGTGTGACCACCCCCACACTACCGAACAAACAAGCGTGACCTGTGGATTGGCTGAAGCCTTGCGAGTGTGGGGACGATCCTTGTTAATCAGGCAAAGGTTCATTACTGATTCAGTCCTCGGGTGATCAGCTGAGTCCTTGAAGCTACGGTTGTCATGGGAATCCTCCTTATTGCATATTGCCGATATCACTTCGCGATACCGATATCTGATCGATTGCTCTTGGGACGTATACTTCCGGTAGGAGTTTGGTATGTATTCAATTCATGCAATAACGCAAAGAATCTGTAATTTTGACCCTCGTAAGCCTCGTAATATTAAAATGGAAGGGTTGTTACGTGGACGAAGGACTTGAAAAAAATACCACCAATCACTCACGGCGCTGTTTTTACCTACCTCAACATTGATTGTGGATGGACTAATGAAAGAATGAAAAGACACAAGAAAGACGATGGCTACAGAATGTTCTTGAACCGGAAGTTCATATCCCAAGAATTAAAGGTAAAAAAAGTAGAGTGCCACAAGCGTTCAGATTCGGAGAGCTACCTGGATATGCGATGGGGAGAATTGCATTTAAGTGCTTCCCATGTCAGACGAGATTTGAGCATGTTGACTGGTGACCTGCTCAATGTGGTGCATCAAGGGTTAACTCTCTATCTGCCACCGGTGAATTTATTCACCATTTATACACATCAATCCCATTTGTCTGGCACTGAAGGGGTTAACAAGGGTGTGGAAGCGTTGTGGGATAGTTCCTCTCTTGGGTTTTGAATTGCTCTACATCTGAGGCTGTACATGTACCTTTATTTTTTGCATAGAGGGTCACTCGAGAACTAGTGGGCTTATAGTCAGAGGACCAATGCATATATTTTTGGAGAGTGGATACTTGCTGTGCACAGTGTCTGCAATTAAAGTATAGGGGGCAGAGAAAGAGAGAAACAAAGACAGAGACAGAGTTAAAGAGTGAGTGAGTGTGTGTGTGTGTGTGTGTGTGTGTGTGTGTGTGTGTGTGTGTGTGTGTGTGTGTGTGTGTGTGTGTGTGTTTATGAGCATATGAGTAGGAGGGAGTAGAGAAAGTGAAATATGGAAAAGACTGCAGAGTGAGGTATGAAATCACATTTTAATCTAAGTGAGATATTAAGTTACTATTGAATCCAAATGATATATGAAGATATGTTTTAATCCAAGTGAGATATGAAGTTACATTTAATCTAAAAGAGATATGTAGTTAGCATTGAATCCAATGAGATATGAAATACTATTGCATCAAAGTGAGATATGAAGTTATTGTTGAATTCCAAGGAGATATAAAAGTTACTATTGAATCCAATGAAGATGTGAAGTTACTATTTAATTGAAATGACATGTCAAGTTACATTTCAATCCAAGTGAGATATGAAATTACATTTTAATCTAAGTGAGATATTAGATTACTATTGAATCCAATTAAGATATGAAGTTACTATTGAATCCAAGCAAGATATGAAGTTACTATTGAA
Source organism: Arbacia lixula (assembly GCA_963669155.1). Taxonomy (NCBI): domain Eukaryota; kingdom Metazoa; phylum Echinodermata; class Echinoidea; order Arbacioida; family Arbaciidae; genus Arbacia; species Arbacia lixula. The sequence goes on from OZ022586.1 coordinate 7,382,425, forward strand.
TCCAAGCAAGATATGAAGTAACATTTTAATCTAAAGGAGATATGAAACTTGTATTTAATCCAATGAGATATGAAATACTATCATCTGCCTTCTATACCATAATACAACTTTATGTTTGAGGTCTGCAAACGAGATACACATCCTTGAGACAAGTCCCTTAAATCATGCTGGACACTGTACCAAGGGTGGAATTTTGATCTTGATATAGGCTCATTGATTATTCAGAGTGTCTGGGTGTTGTTGTAAATATTTATTTAATTTCCACTGCTGGTCAGACTGACCACGCGACCTGCTACTCCCCCGCCCCCTAACTTATCATTCCAGACATATCGTCTCATTAACGCTGTTATCATTTGTCATTAGCTTCGTTAACCTATCCAATGCCGGGTCAATGACCAATTACCAACGCAGCGCATGAACTGTCTGATCAAATCATACACCCATGCACGCAGAGATTGTGATGTGTGTGCACTATGCAGGTTGGTTGATAGATGGAGTCGACAATTTTCTTGAACCCTATTAGATGTGTGTGTGCTAAAACTTCTCAGTGGCACATCTAGGGTTAATGACATCAGTGGTATTTTTTGATTGACGTCAGAAGTTGAAAGTGGAAGGAAGATGCTTTGTAACTCATATATTACCCCACCTTGAAAAAACAATGACTTCCGATACATTTTCATGCCACTTCCTTGGCGATCTGAATGTATACGCTATCTTTCCTCCGCTGCGCTTTGGAAAGATAGCTACTTCCAGATCGCCTTGGAAGTGATAGTTTGTCCCATCACCCTCACTAACATTGATATTTGCTTACTATACAGGAGTTTAGTCCCCAAATTGCTGGCTACATGTTTCTATGAAGCGATGCTCATTCGACTGAGCAAAACACTCCTCCCCCACTCTCTTCAGTTTTATGTAGACCTGTCACAATGATTGACTTTAATAGCAGAAGAAAGTTTAAGATTTGCGATTTTGCGATTTTTCGCAGGAGTTTATTCCACAAATTGCTGGATCTCTCTGAAGCGATTCTGAAAAAAACACAGTTCCTCACTCTATGCGCTTAGATATGAAACTATCGCAACGGGCGATTTCAGCAGAAGAACGACGTTTCTCGCGGGATTTACACCCCAAATCGCTGGCTATCTCCGGAGTGGTTGCTCATTCAACTGGACAGAAACACCCGTCTTTTATTGTGTTATCCTAACCTATTCAGCCCATTAGACACCCCAGTGAGAGAGGTCAGAAGCAAATTAACCTGCGTAGGCTGGGAGGCTTTTCACTGTCCTTACGTACTATGAGCCAGAAAGAGCTTTCTGGGAAGGATCAAGGTTGGGTTCGGGTTGTTGTTGCTCTTATTCTTCCTCCTCCCAATAATTAGCATATTTACTCATATTTCAAATAGTCATGCCATTAAACTGTTCTCAGTTTTAATTTTGTATGAAACTCGTGCTCTTTACATCTCTCCTTTACTTTGTTGTAAACATGTTTGTATGAAATAAGGCCTAGAGTATTATATTAGTGCTATTATTACCATTAGCTATTTCAGGGCTGAGGATGAGGTTTAACTGTCTTTTAATAGTATTCTTCCATTTTTCTTAGATGGCAACTCAGACGTTTCAATATAGCATTTATATCATCTGAATGATTGATGGAAGCACTCTTTAGAGTTTCTATTATTTCTCTAAATCTCCTTTTTATTTTCTGTGAAGTTTGACCCCCCCCCCTTGGTTTACTGGCTGAATTTTCCTTTTTTGTTGTTTAAGTACATCAGGCTTTGGTTTGTGTTTGTCTAAAATAAATGTGGAAAGTGAATATTCTTTACGTGATCGTTGCATGCACAGTATATATTTTGCATCCTTTGAAAAAAAACTTGAAATGTTTGGAGAAGATTTAAGAATGGAAAAGAATGAATCATAAATAGAGAGATGTTCCCCAAGAAAAAGATTATCAGCACAGTAAGATACGACCCAAGAAGCTTGGAAGATTGATTTCCGTCATTGAGGGAGCTACTCTGGTACTTACATCCGCCGTAAAAAGTAACGAGGATAGGAAAGTGTGCCATGGTCAGCCCGGCAAATACTGTGGGTAACTGACCCCTCGGTATCTCTTTCTCTCTCTTTAGTATGCTCTCCTTTTCTCTCTTTCTCTTTCTCTCTCATTGTCTTTCTCTCTCTCTTTCTCTGTATCTCTCTTTGTCTTTCTCATTTTCTCTTTCCCTCTCTTTGCCTTTCTCTCTTTATCTTTCTTTTTGTCTTCCTCTCTCTCTTTCTCTTTTTCTTTTTCTCTGTCTTTCTCTTTCTTTTTGTATTTCTCTCTCTCTCTCTTCCTCTCTATCTTTCTCTCTCTCTCTCTCTCTCTCTCTCTCTCTCTCTCTCTCTCTTTCACCCTCATTCATTCTCTCTCTTTTTGTGACACTGTCTCTCCAGCTTTCTCTCTCTCTCTCTCTCTCTCTCCCTCTCTCTCTCCCTCTCTCTCTCCCTCTCTCTCTCTCCCTCTCTCTCTCTCTCTCTCTCTCTCTCTCTCCAGCTCTCTCTGTCTTTCATCCTCATTCATTCTCTTTCTTTTTGTGACACTGTCTCTCTTGCTTTCTCTTTAGTTGTCTTCTCCTCTCTCTCATTCTATAACATGCCCACACTCTGTCACATACACATACACTCCCATCTCTCTCTCTCTCTCTCTCTCTCTCTCTCTCCCACTCTCTCACACACACATATAGGTTAGATAAAGTGGGAGAGAATGTGTGTGAAATATAGATTTATCTGTTAACTACTCAGGCACTCAAATGTACATCCTCAGTCAGTAGGAAGACGATTGTAAGAGTCTGCCATGCTGAAATATTGGAGTAGCGTTGGAAATTGACCCCTCTATATCCCTTTCTCTCTCTCTCTTTATCTCTCCCTCTCTCTCTCTCCTTCTCTGTCCCTTGTTCTCGTACTCATTGCTTTGCCTTTCTTTCTACATCACTATTATGCTCTCTCTTTTTCTTTTTGTCACACACACACACACACACACACACATGCTCACATACAAGCTTACACACACACACACACACATAGACACACACACACACATCCTCTTCTACGGAAAGTCAAGAATCTCTTGACCCATGGTGTTGATACGAAAATGGAAATCAGCTTCAAGTGTCCTGCGGGACACGGCTTAGTACCTGGTGTACTTTTCACACTTTATGGATAGGCCTGCAGCCTAAGCCGTTGACACCTAGATTATCTCCTTCCTATAGACTTAACACTTGGAAAACCTTGTTCCTGGAGGCTATGGGTTAGTTACGTGATGGTGTGCATTGACTGAGATAGGGTGAGAGACTGAGTTGTGGTTCAGGATTTAGGAGGGTAACTGTTGTAATCTCTCGCATCTCTGACTATTCACTTGCTCTATCTCCTGAGTTTTTGTTCTCATTATTTCTGCTTACATTTGTTCTCTGTATCCCTGTCTTTCTCTCTCTCTCTCCCTCTCTCCCTCTCCCTCTTTCTCTCTCTTGTTCATTCTCTTTAGATCTCCTTTTTTTTTTATCTTATGTCCTATTGTTGTTGTTGCCGCCCTTTGTGTCATGTTCTCTCTTTATCACTCTTTCTGTCTTGTTCTCTTTCTTTCTCCCTCTGTATATCTATGGCCCTTGTAGTCTTTGTCTCACTCTCACTGTCTCTTTTATTCATTACCACCGCTACACACCAATTGTCTAGAGAAGATTTGAACACAGAAGTGAAATCATAATATGTGTGAATATCTTTGTGTGTATGGGTATATACAAAACAATTGTGTTTTTGTGTTGTATTCTTGTATTAGCACATAGTATAAATTTTCTCAAGGATATACAACACTTGAAGCTCATTTCTTCACATAGCCACTTCAGAAATCGAAAGATGACTTCAATCACTTCTTTCCAATAAAGTATTTGTTGTGTCTTTCTTTGTTTTGTATTGAAATGTGTATGTGGGGGTCTTTCAAGAGTTGCATTGTGGGCGCTCTTATAAAATATGATACAATGATAGCCTTTCATCAACACTGTGGGAGCAGTTAAAACAAGGAGAATATAAAGGTACCCCACAATCTAGTGATTGTGGGACTACATCTACAGTATGTATTTGTGCATGTGTGTGCATGTATGCTTATAAGAAAAAAATACATATACTTGTAATATAAGTGTCTTTGATGAAGATGAAGCTCGATAATACAAATTTCTCACTCCTTCTTCTGCTTGTATTCTCAATTGAGATATCAAAGCATGAATTTAAATCACTTTAGAGTTGTTTTAAATAAAAGTAGAAATATGAAAGGAACATTTTTCTTGCGTTCTTCAATTATTGTGTGCTGTATGATTCCATAAAGTGCCCTTTTAGCTGTTTCTGATGGAGGGATATTTTTTTCATGTAGGTATGTGTTCAAATGTGTTTCTATTGATGTATCAAAGACACAGGTAAATGATGCATATTCTTTTGGGAAAATTGAAATTTCCAAAAAAATATTAGTACAGAATATATGGCAGAGCATCTTGCATGTGATGTCAGGATTATCAAAACTTTAAAACAATCATAATGCTCTTATCATTTGACAAATTTTCGTCAAGCCGTCAGTAATATGTTTCTTTCACGTTTCTGCTTTTATTACAACCAAATTCTTTTCAGGATGGACTATCTCTTTAAAATACTCTGCAAGGAATTAAGGGGAAGGCCGATAATCAGTCACCTACTATTATCAAGGTCTAGGAGTAAGCCATCCACCACATGCAGATTAAAAAGCTTGGAGCATATTTGTCTCCCATCTATTTTTCCATCTGTAATGCCCATTAGAGTTATTGGTGGAAATTAATGGAACGAGTGACCCTGCATTCACCATGTCAGATTGGACGGAGCCATTTCCTTTTTGTATTATCCAAATCCCTCCAAAGCCTTGCCCTTTCATAACCACTAACTCGGTCAAATATACTCAATGGGCAACGCATTGTCCTTTCATAGAGTCAGAGAATTTCTCTTCGTAGAATTAGTCAGAAATATTCATAATGGCAACATGTTGCCTTTATCATAACCAAAATATTAGGAAAAGATTTTCAAATTGGCAACATATTTTCTTTTTATGCCAAGAAAAACAGTTTAAAATGCAAAAATTGGTGACACATGGTCCCTTCATAACTATAGAAAATCATTCAAAAAATATTAAAATTGGCAATACAATGTTTCTATATAACCAGATATTTTGTCCCTTAATAACCAGAAAGTCAGTTTAAAAAATGTCCAAATTGGCCAGTCAGTGCTTTGTTTTAACCAGAGCATCTATCATCAATATCCAAAGTGGCACTACCATGCCTGTTGATGATTAGAAATCAGTCCAAAATAATGAAATTGCTAGCACGCTCTTCTTTCATAGGTAGAGAATCAGGGTGGTATTACAGAAGTTATCCTAAGTTTTCTCCTAACTCCCCGAGTTAGGAGGTGCCTTAGAGAGCAAGAAATTGGTATTCCAGAACGTCCTCCTAGGACTCTCTTAATGCAAATTAGGGAGGGTTTGACCCCACCCAGTGCGCATTTATTAGCCAATGGAGGGAAGTGTTTCATTTATGAACAGCCAATCACAATCACAGCATCTCATTGGGCCCTCCCCCTAGGATTGATCCTAATTTTGTGGATGCGCAACTATGTGCTCGCACATCAATCATGTATGTGCGCCTACGCAAATGAATGCTGCTCTTTTTTATTGCGTGTGTTATGAATGGCTAAGACAGGGGGTGGCTCTCCTACGTTTTCTCCTAAATCCTCTCTTACGGGCATTCTGGAATACCAATCCTCCTAATTTTATGATTTGCATAAAGATAGGAGAAAACTTAGGAGAAATCTTAGGAGAGGACTAAGGAGGAAAGTTAAGATCGTTCTGGAATACCAATTAGGAGATTCTTAGATTTAGGATAAGATTTCTCCTAAGTTATCGTTCTGGCATCCCACCCTCAGTCAAGAATTTTGCCTGAGTATGGGACGGCATCGGTCTGTCAACATGACAACATCCAGCAATTCTTCTCCTTTGTAATAGAAGCAAAATGAACTATATAAAGCAGTGGTGAACCGTGTGAATGCAACGGCAGCAAGATGCAGTGACCATCCCTTTGGTATAAATACCTCAGTGTGAACGCTGCCTAAAACAGGCATGATGTGCCCTGTATACTGTATCGGAAATTGATATAGGAATGCGGCAATACTAATTGTGTCGCAGAGGATGAAAGGGTTGGTAGGGAGGGAAAACACATGATGCGGTTTGGTCAGAGGGTGGCCGGAATTCCAATTGACCGGCAACTGTGTATTCGTTCATTGAGAATTGACCGCCAACTGCAGGCATCTTTTTCAAGGTCAGTGTATGGTATTAATCCGAGGACGGCAACATCAGTCCCTCATAATCAGATTTGTATTAGCCTCGTGGGGGAGGAGGGGGGGGGGGAACCATTGGCTCAAGTGTGTAGCAGTTTGTGTTGATGCCGAAATATTGATACGAAATAGATTCTGCAGTAGTTATATTCTGTACACTGTGAACATGAATGGTGTGTGAATGCTGGAACTCATATGTTGAGGGTTCTAACCTGCAAAGCTGTTTGTCTGTCGTGGTCCAAGAATTGTTTTAGAAATGTTGAAACAATTTTAGAGATGATTTTTTAATGTTTGGTTGCTAATATATATTAACAACTTTGGGAATAGATTGAAATGATACATCAATGAATATATTGATACACTGTTGATTTATAAGTGAATTTTAAGGCTGGTAAATTCAACACATGAATACATTTAATCCAAAGGATGTATTGAATATGATAGAGAAATATTGAAGGCAAATAGAAAAAAAAGATAATTATGTATGATTTTGTTGAAATCTTTCTGCTCCTTCTAACTCTGTGTCCCTCCGTGTTCCTATCCCCCCTCTCTCTTCCTCTCTCCCCCTCTCTCCCCCTCTCTTTCCCTCTCTCCCCCTCTCTCCCCCTCTCTCCCCCTCTCTCCCTCCCCCCTCTCCCCCCTTCTCTCCCTCTCCCTCCCTCTTCCCCCCTCCCCATCCCTCTCCCCCTCCCTCTCCTCTCTCCCTCTCCTCTCTCCCTCTCCTCTCTTCCCCTCTCCCCCCTCTCTCTCTCCCTCTCACTTTCCCCCCTCTCTCTCTCTCTCTCTCTCTCTCTCTCCCTCTCTCTCTCCCTCTCCCTCTCCCTCTCCCTCTCCCTCTCCCTCTCCCTCTCCCTCCTTCCTTCCTTTTTATTCCTCCCTTCTCTGTCCTTTTCTTAAACAATCCTGTATGACGCCAATGCACCTAATACACTATTTTCTCAGTGACATGAAAGCTTAATACATCTGACCTCTTTTAACCAGAATCTCATTGTTCCCTTTTTCCAATCAAAAACTATTATCTAGTGCTCCCATCCTTATCTTATTACAATTAATTCTGTCATCACTTTCCTTGATTAAGGGCTTTCTCGGCTTTTGGGTCTTGAAATCATTGTAATCTTCTTAAAATCTACCTCTGTGGGTAAACACTTCTTTCCTTTGTGAGCACTTAGGTCATTCAATGGAGTCATACCCTATGAATGTTATCTCGAGTCACTTAAAGGGATACGCCACTGAGCTTTTGGAGTGTGATATTATTTATAGAGGGCGCTGCAATCGACTGCGTTCGGTGGTGGTCGTATCAGCCCCACTCCAGTGCCGGCACTACCACACCCTCAAGATCTGCAAAGCTGTCTTAGCGTCGATCTCATGCACGTGTGCTACTAGCAAAAGTCTTTGACACACTATGGTGCATGTACACGAAATGAACACATATCACATGTAAAGTCACCCCTATCACTACAACTGCGTGCTAGTTTGCCGAAGTTATACAGAGATTCCTGAATGTTAATCGAGCCGGCCCGCGCTCCACGCCTAACGCCGTCGATTGCAGCGCCGTCTATAAACGATACCGCGCCACAAAAGCTCAGTGACATCTAGGGAAAAGAAGACAGTTTACCTTACAACCAGCTCAAACGCAGAGCTGGCAGCCAGTTTGATTGATCTGTTTTCTCAGATCAATGCTGTTATCAGCTAAACTTCTCATCAGCTCAGTGATAAGGGATGATTATGTAGAAAAAATTAATGATTTCATTGACAACCAACTGAAGCTTCCTTTCATATTTAAAAAGGAAACTCAATCTGAGAAACAACTGCAAAGGAGCATGTTTTCCATGCTGTATTTGAATTCTAATCACTATTCAGTTTCATATAAACACAAATTGAACCTTCATGTTGTACTTGTGGTTCATGCAATATTGTACTGATTTAATTTGTTTCTGTAACAGGGGGCCCATTTCCTTCAATCCTGTTTTTGTCAGGAGTTACAAACACTGAATCATACACGCCATTTGCAGTGAGTTATTTGGTCATGATGACAATTATATTGACCAGTCATGACCATCAGCTGTTTGTGTCTCTATATTATAGCACTAAACAGTCATCACATTTAAGGTTTTATTTTGATTCATGAAAATGTATAGCAAGTATTCACCCTGAGATACGGATGAGAAAATGCTCTTGAGTTCCAAATATACACACCAAAGTGACGAGAAAATAATGAATTGAATTGTGTGTAGTGTCTGTTTCTGGGTATATGATGGGATGTATTGTGCTTCATGGCCAACAGAAATTGAATATTATTTGCTACGAGACTAACAGGAAGCAAAACTAAAATTAAAAGTGGAATTGATTAATAAAGAGTAATCTGAGCAGCATATTTTGACCATTTGCAAGCATTCCTTAGGAGAGGGGGGGGGGGGGGGGGGTAGGCCAGAGGGAGGGGGGGGGGGTAGGCCAGAGGGGGGGGGGGGTAGGCGAGAGGGAGGGGGTTCAGTGTGAATTGGCTCATTCAGTATGCAAAAGAAACCCCTGAGAAAGATATTTTTCATAGGGTATCATGGAAAACGTTTCCTTTTCATATCAGAGCAAAAGGTTTAAAGACAGCCAGTCCCTTTTTCAGATCACCATGAACCATCGAAACATTGGCAAAACATATAGGGAAGTGTTAGCAAGCTCTGTATTCACAATTTGAAACTGATACGTAGTGTAAAATTCAAATAATGCATGTAAACAATGTCTGATTAATAGTCTTTACCTCAGGCTCTTAGCAGTTTGTGTTGAAATATCCGCTTTATTGATTAATCTGTTTATTAGATTATAAAACGCATTATGAAAAAAAACTGTTCTATAGAAGGAATCATCTCCAAAGTTTGGTAATTACTCATAAAAAATTACTCATAAAATTTCACACATGCATAATAACCACATAGATCCTGTAACAAAGACTAATACTTTTTTTCGTAGTACGAAAAAAGTCGGTTTGAAATTCAACGGCTGAAATTTTTACATATACAGAAAGCTTCAACATACTATATTCTTAGAAATGGTCTTGAATCACACTTTCTTCAATCGTGATAGACGATTTCAAATTTTAAGCTTGCAAAAGGGATGGACAATCTTTAAGACATAGCCCCCATAAATTGTAAACAAAACAAATTCCCTGCTATCTTTCTGTTCAGCAAATCATTGAAGTCATGTCCCCTAGTGTCTTCAGGAGACCATGTAAGCTTTTTCTCTGACCTTCCGCTCTCCTGACCAACCCCGAAGGCCTCGCATACGCTCTGGTGAAGACACAACTCTTCTGCATCCTCCCAACCTTAACCCCTCCCCCCCCCCCCCCCGAACTAACTATTCAGTCGGGGCATTAAGGATGGTCAAATCTTTACACACAACCAGTGGTTACGGAATGACCCCCAACATCATACTTGCTTATCAATAACATCACCGTTGAAAATTAAAAAAAAAAAAAAAAACACAGCTGTTTGAAGCGTGATTTCCAACTTTTTTGTCTGCCTTTATTGCTCATATATATCATGGTTTCTAATTGATGGGAGCTTGTTGTACTTAAGAGTGCTTTTCAAATGTGGACATTGAGTTGTATTATGCTTGAAGAGTTGCAGTGTTGTTATGATTGTGTAGTGTCTGGAATTGTTATTATTTTTGTGTACCATGCATAAACAAGAAATGTTTACCTTTGATTTATAGAGCTAGATTACAGGTGTAAGGATTTCAGAAGGATTTTAAATGCAAGTACTGACCTTAAAATATGTCTGATTTTTTTCTAATCTTTCCCTCTCCTTCTTCATCTCCCTCCTATCTCTTTTTCTTTCTCTATATTTTTTTTCTTTAGAAATTGATAATAAATATTCATATTAGTCTGATTTCTCCCAGGGCTTTTCCCCTTGTTTCTCTTCTTGTTCAGTGTGTTCTTAGCGTAGTATTCCCCTCAGTCCCTCCTGTTAAACTCCGTGCATGCCATTGGCACGTATCGGAGCCCAAGAGATATATAAACCCCAGAGAGCAACAGTTTGCCCAGCACGCAGTGACTTAATTCTGTCATTGCCATTAGCATGGAGATGTGTAGTAAGCCAATGGCCTTTTCAAGGCCCGATGATGTGATGGTTAACGCTGGGGTATTCAAAGAACGTGTCTGGACAGAGCGATGTTTAGCGTCCTTCTCCTCAATGTGTCTCATTAAAATGCCAGAAAGACAGAGACTTGGATGATGATGGTGACCCAATTCTATGTAGCCTCTTGGTCACATTATGCAAGGAGTTCATGATATAACTTCATATGTTCTCATGTAAGATGTCATGTATTTGTACATTTCTTTGGGAACAGATGTTGATCTAGATATTTGTTTTGAAGCATTTAGAGATATCATATATTTTTGGAACAGATAAAGATATTTTATTTTTTATAAATCATGGGATGTTTCATGTTTGATAGTATTAGTATTGGAATGTGGATGGATATATCATCAGTATTTTTACAAACAATCTAATCCTTGTGCCATACACTATATGGATTTGATGGTTCTTAAAGACGCTGATGATATATATTAGTTATTGAATATATGTAGAAATATATTAGTTTTGGAGCATATATAGAAATATATTAGTTTTGTAACATATATAGCAATTTATTAGTTTTGGAATAAATACAGATATTTATTAGTTTTGGAACTGATATAGATATCATATATTTGGTAAATCATGGCTTGTTTTACATTTCACACATGAACCTGAAGCCTTGTGTGAGTTGGATAGATCTGTATGATCTTTCTTATATGTCTTCTTTTGGTCATTAGTCACTATTGTAATGCTTGAAAGTCACTTGTAAAACCTTGAGATCATGTTGATATCTGTTGAGGTCTTTTTATAGAGCTCTTGAGATCACTTGTGTAACTCTTGAAACTGGATCAATTTTTTTGATGATGTGAAAGAAAGAAGATGCAGAAAAGAGAATACTATTTAAGCCTGTATTTTCGCCTACAGATATTTTCGCGAATGAAGGGGTTGCAGGAATTTTTGCGGGTTGTTGCTTTCACATGACACCCACCGCTATATCAGGCATGCACTGCTCCCAGACTCGCTATGATTCACACACAAGCAAATGAGAGAAAACAATCTGTACTTACACATGTTATGGCATGCTATGCAAGCCAGCAAGCGCGCGACTGCCTGTACCGCCCATACTAAATGGCACCCCATCATTAAATCGATAGCGAACTGTGTACGTGCACAGCAGTGTGTGGTGCATGCGCTTAATAGCGATCAAGATTATGTGGCAATATATTTGTGTGTTATCAAATTTGCAGCCCTGCAGCAATTCTAAAACTTTGTAAAAATAACCCCCTCATTAAAATAACAGGTTAAACAGTATATCTGCTTAGAGTAGAGAGAGAGGGAGAGCTAGAGAGCGTAATACCCCTTTTAAAGTGTGCGCTGACTTTACTCTGCTTCAGAAGTGGGGTAACTTTAGCACGGGGTAAGTCGTTTTAAACTGCCTTTTTCGACCACCCATGACTAGAGCCTGAGAAAGTGGAAGAGCAGGAGGGAGGTCAGAAAATGAAGTGGAGGGGCGGATGTGTAAGAATATATGTTTAGAGGGGGAGAGGTAGAGGGAAGGAGAGAGGAGTGAGAGAGAGAGGGAGAGGGGGGTGGAGGGAGGAGAGAAGAAAAGGGGAGTGAGAGAGAAGGAGGGGAGAGAATGGGAGACAGACAGACTGACAGAAGGTGAAAGGGAGAGGGATTAAAGAAGAAAGGGAATGAAGAAGGGAGATATGTAGCGAGAGTGAAAGACAGAGACAGAGAGAGAAGGATATATATATATATGTATATAAAATATATATATATATGTATAGAGAGAGAGAGAGAGAGAGAGAGAGACAAAGCGAGAGAAAGAGATGAGAGAGAAGGATACAGGGGATAGACATGAAGATATACCACATACATACAGACATATACACACAGACACATACACACAGACACATACACACAGACACATACACACAGGTACATACACACAGACACAAACTAACACATATACACACTAACATACTAACACATACACACAACCATAAACACATATTTACACACTACAACACACATACACACCCCAAATCACCCACTCACAAAGTAAAGCGACATGTACAAAATATGGTGATGTATTTCAATGTAATGTCAATGCTAGATTGGTGGACTTTAATTCTCAGACCATGTGCTACATCACAGGTTTATACAACTATTTTCTATTTACAGTGACACATTGTGACCATTTATATAGACTTTGCATTGTAAAAATACACAGAAAGAAAACAAACACAAATTTTGTTCAAACATACAGACATTGGTAAGAGCTTTTGTCTCTCGTGTGTCATAAGCAGTTCTGGGTCCTATCCTATATTGAGTTAGGATTGATTTGAATTGATCGCAAGTCCTCCCCCTATCTCTATTGTACAGAGTTATGATTGTTATCAATTGAAATTCTTATTGCGATCAATTTCAATTCTTTAGAGGGCAGAGACCCGCATTAGTGACTTCCCAGAATGGCCACCTAAAAATTCCTCAACAGAAAACCGTTTGGTAAGTCCCCTGGCCCTGGGTACTATGACCACTTGCCACCACACTGATGGTAAAGGCAGGATGTTCCTTCTGCAGGGAAAAACAATTGATTTGGTAAAATACACGAAAAATGGAAGAAGATACTGTTTCAAAACTTCCCTCCCAATGATCGAACTGAAAACTGACTTGTAAGCGAAATGATCGCGATCGCTTTATGTTTCGGCCGATGTGCGCTATGGTCCGCACCACAGTGCTTGCGTTCAATGGGAGCTTGCCCGCGGTACCCTGCGCATCACACCAATACGTTTCAAAAGTAAAGATTTTTCACTGTTCCTCAAAAGGTCACGAGGCTTGCACTGTGAGATTTCACACAAGTAATCGTTAGGGTATACTTCTGATTCCTGCTGAGTTTCATGACTTGCAAATGGGACACCCTGTCTTCAAATTCTTCATACAGTGACCACATTATGAGCAACTTGATGCCTAATTACGGCATATAGAGCGTCTTTTTAAAATTATCAGTGCTTGTGAATATTGTCTTAATATTCAAAAGACAAGCAAAAGCCTGATATAGAGTCTAACCAGGGTGATTTTATCATGATCAATAAACATTGGTTCATATTCTGAACAGAGGTTTAATACAAACAGTATACTAAACCTGTACTAATGTTATGGGATGCCAAATACAACAAAATTAAACATTATTATTGATTTGATGTAATTGATTTTGTCATTGGAATTTTTTATGGTATATTGAGTTTATTCACATAGTAATTACAGTGAATAATTGAAATTGACCACTCTTGTGATTCTGTGGTAATCAATGATTTGGACACAGCATCAGACGATTTATTTGGCATCCTTGAAAATTAGTCCATTTTTAGTACAGTGTTTGCATTAACCTTTGTTCAGAATACGAGCCGTTAAGTTTTGTTAGCATTCATTTAGAGGTGCAGGAGTTTGATGGGATTTACCATCGCACTGCTGTTGTTTGCAATAAACTTGCACTCTTTGTTTTGTGACGTCACACAAGTGCTCATTGTAGCTTTCTTGCAACAATGAATATAACACTCAAATCCCATACACATTGCTTGTGCAAACTGGTCCTCTCTAATTAATGTAAATTTATTCAAGAAAAAGTACTATTGACTGGTCAATAGTACTTTTGAATTACTATAATAACCCACTGAAAGTAGGATAGTTAAAAACTATGTCATGCCCTTCAACCAATCAGATGACAGGTCTTTAATAAATTATATAATACACTTTTATCTGACATAATGTTTATATGTTGACATTGTGGCAAGATGAGCATGTATTCTTATTCTATCTTTTGTATTCCTATTCATAAACCTGTATTGAAGATGCCAGTACTAAAGTGCGTTCACCTAGAAACATGTTATGGCCGTCACTCATAGCTTGTACACTGACAAGTGTTTTCAGTCAGAAAATCACTGTTTAGCAATGTGTACATGGTGCGGTGAACTGCTAACCTGTCAGAGTTAGAGAGAACATGAACACGGCCTCACATGATCATGACTATGGTAAGCAGGGCGGCAAATTTCTTTCGTGTTAACACTCCTTCAAACAGCAGAATTGTAGGTTCTAGCAAGTTCTTATACACCCCACTATTTCATGTTGCTCCCTACAATATCAAGTGCAACTTGCAGTCAAATTTTATAACTCTAAGTCAAGACAGATATCTGTATTAAAGATAGATTGATTAAGATATCCGTTCTGAATTTCTGGTACAGATATCCATTTTTAAATTTCTGACACAGATATCCATTTCTAAATTTCTAATACAGATATCCATTTTGAAATTTCTGATACGGATATCCATTTCTAAATTTCTGTTTCAGATATCCATTTCTAAATTTTAGATAGAGACATCCATTTTAAAATTTTAGGTATAGATATCTATTTTTAGATTTCAGGATTCTCTTTTATGCTTCTTTATGGATTTGAATCTTGAGTTTGCAATTACTTAAAAAAATTTTGATATAGAATCAAACATGCTATGAACAAAAGAATTAGACTTTTTTCAGCAGTTGTAGCTATTTTATTTGTAATTATTTGTATTCAAACTGAGTAAGGTCAGTTGTTTTCATGGCATTTAGACAATCTTTTTGATGATATTTTAATGTCTGTCAATTTGAAACTCATATCCATTTACATCTATCCGTCTTGACTCAGCTTTAGTGTTATAAATCAAATTAGAGATCCGCATTTAGGAAAGTCAAAACTACTGTAATAAAAAGCAAGAATCCGGACCAAGCCATGTCAAACAAACGTTAATCATGGTTTCATGTGGGTCATAGGTCATACCTTATACAGAGCAATTTAATGATTTCATGGAACATTATTTGAGACATAATATGAATGTGAGATACATTATAAGTGAGCACACACACACACATGGGTACACAAAAATGGAACATAGAGGTTTAGGGTTAATTGAAGACATTTCGGGTCTCAGCGGTCCAAGACATTGCACTCACAATCGGTCCAATAACCCAAAATGGATTCTCTTAAATGCAATATACCAGGAGGCTGTCCACACATTAAAGCATGAATGGGCTGCGTTTCATTTGCCATATTTATGAGCAATGAGATATTAACTCTTTAAGTGTCATAAATGCATTTTTGCACAAGTAATGCACACAAATGCCATAAATAAATGTTTATCAAATGGACATGGACAGCTGACAAGTCCTGTTTTGTTAATCAAATCACCAGTATGTGATTAAATATCATCTTGAGAGTTTGCTATACTTCGTGTAGTGGATCAATGAAGCAGTGCTGCTTACGGCATCTTCTTCGCCTTGCAGCGCAATAGTTTTTTAAATGCTTTCTGGAAGTCCCTGTTGAATTTGGTATAGATGATAGGGTTCAGCATGGAGTTGAAGTAGCCGAGCCACAGAAACATGCTGTCCCAGATGCGCGGCAGGCTGCAGGACTCGCCGCAGAGCGGAAGGATGAGTGCTCGGAGGAAGAACGGGAGCCAGCAGACGAGGAACACTCCGGTGACGATCCCGAGGGTCTTGGTAGCCCTGTGTTCCCGCGCCGACACCATCGCGCGGCGCTTCCGCTCTCTCTCCTGAAGCTGGGATGGAAAGGAGGAAGACCTCGAGATGAGGCTCTGCTCTGCGGAGGATGTTTTCCCGTTGCCGTTGATCTCCTGGAGCGACACGGAAGCCATGTTGCCGCCCCCCTGTGCAGGGACCAGGAGATTTGACGTCCTGCCGGGCCCTTGTGTCTGCTCCTCCTTCCTATCATTGCTGCACCCATTCTGCAGATTCGGAACAGACTTCACCAAGTTACAACTACTCGTAATCGATGCACTGTTCCGGATCTCTAATTGGTTATGGTCCGATTGCGTTTCGTTCACCACAATATGGCAGGTCTTTGCGGTGTTGTACGGCACGCTCCGGTAACATGACTGGACGTCCATGTAGAAGGTGGGGCTGGCGGTCCGTTGGAACTTCCCACCGCGTATTCTCTTCCGCGCCTCGCAGAAAATCCTAGCGTAAACAATCATCATGATGGTCATTGGGATGAAGAAGGCGCCGAACGTGGAGATGAAGGTGTAGGTGATGTTCTGGCTGATGTTGCAGGTCTGCGGTGTGAGATCCTGGCTACTGCGCCAGCCGAAGAGCGGGGACGTCGAGATGAGGGCGGACAGAAACCAGACAACCCCAATGAGGATGAACATCGTGCGGCGAGTGCGGTACTTTGGGTACATGATGGGCTTGGTGATTGCCCAGAAGCGGTCCAGCGATATCATGCAGAGGCTGAGGATGCTGGCAGTGCAGCACAGAACGTCCAATGAGAGCCAAGCTTCGCAAAGAGCGGGGCCAAACATCCAGATGACCGCCACCTCGCTGGACAGGCTCAAGGGCATGACCAGGATGGCCACCATGAGGTCCGCAACGGCCAGCGACGCGATCAGGCAGTTGGGCGCGGTCTGAAGAGGGCGGTGCTGGGAGAGAGCGGTCAATGTCAGCGCGTTCCCGAAGATCGTCCCGAGGATGATGGCGATTAGGGCTATGATCAAGAAGATTGTTGCCACGGTTATGTTGATCGGTGCGTCTCCAAGTTCGGTCGCATTCTGATCAACCTGAAAGGACAGATCATCTGGGTCCAAGTCAGAATAGCTTAAGGTTGCCATTGTGGAAAAGGTTCCATTCAGATACACATATGTAGCTGCCATCTTAACAAAAAATGATGGTTGATGTTAGCTTCTAATCAGAGGAGTCCACTGGAATGTTATTCATTGAACTATTGCACTTATAGATTGATCATCACAGTTACAGTGGTAATGAGTGTCGATTCATCAAGCACGCTAGTTGCTCTAACAGTTATGCAGGAGAGCAAGGGGATATCATGCCTCAAAACGTAGCGTTCTGCAACCAGTGTTAGCATCTGCTCTCGGACGATGCAATCCTCAGTGTGTGTTGTCGCTTTGGGGCAGAGACTGACCAATCAGCTCTGTTCAACAATGATGTTCTGCGTAATCATCATTAAACATGCAGATGTCTATATCTGGCTGGTAGACAATGGGTGACAATGCTCTGGCGTTCTGCTTGGCTTAAGCTGCTACTGTTGATGAGTCTCTGCCAGCAGCGTCGTCGTTGTCTTCTAACTTGTCATGCTTGAGAGCCCGCAAAGGTGGCTGCAAAAGAACAAAGAGCAAAGGAAAGAAAATAGATGGGTGTCAATCAATGATATTGATCTCTCGTGCATGGATTAAGTGGTCTTCTCAAAAAGGATGGACTAATTAAAAGTGCCACTCGATGCTTGACACACCAGTCAACTTTTGGTCATCTTTTGCATTTGTCTGTAACAAAAGGGGTTAATATAGGCTTTATTTGCACAGACACACAATCAATTTCTGTCTATGTTGGACATGCTAGACATTTTCTCTTGAAAGGCTGATTTATATTCAATTATTCCATTGGGTAATATTGACGTCAAAGAATTTTGACAGCTTCTTAGGCGTCTCTCCCTTCTACGAATGTCATGCTAGAGATCTTCTCTTGAAAGGGTGATTGTATTGAAGACTTCGGTGAAATTGATGTTACGGAGACCAATCTACTGATAAACTCTTTATGCGTTATTGATGCATTTTATTATCCTGTACAGCGGCATTTTGACTAGTACTCAAAGGATTAAGTGTCTTGACCTGACTGGCACCTGTCAAAATGTTGTCATGGAAGCAGTCTCAGATCGTAAGCAACAACATCGACAATGTAGCAGCATCAACAAGACAACAACATAGTGCTGTCGTGGTCCCGGCATATCTAAGAATGTATCTGCGCTGGGTCAAGCCCGCATATATATGAGCTGGCTTTTTTTTCTACTCGTTTACTAAACAGCATGATTCCTAACAGGCAAGTTATAATTAAAGTTATAGATAAACTTCAAATGCCTTATAGGACACAATTAAGCCATGACCCAATGGTTATTGTAGTCCCATGGCAAATTTTGAAATCGTACCTTGACAAGGGTTCACAAAGCCAGAAAATCTACCGTACTTGTGAGGAATAGGTTAAGAGCTGTAACCCTGGCTCCAGAAGGATTTGTGTCTAATTATGCATGGGTCAAGATATCTCACGGATCATTGCTGCATGATAACGTGGTATCAAATGCATCACTGCGAGCACAGTTGATGCCATGGTGTCCTAGTACTTAATAAAAGTGGCCTTTTCGGAGAAAAGAAAATGTGCTTGAAAATGAATCATCCATGCTAGCTAGCAGTGTACAAGCTCTGTGTTCAATATTTATTTACCAATCTCTCTATTTGTTAGCTGATTCTATTTGCAGGCAGGAATTTATGATAGAGGAGAAATGTAATGTGATTTTTTTTTGGATAAAATTAACAGGATGATTCATCGGAAACATCAACCAATAAGAAAGTCTGTCGAGCAATTCTACTTTGAGCTCACCTCGTGGAATGCACAAATGCAACTATACAATCTGATCGTTGAAAATGCATAATTGACAATTTACACATTATAAGTTCAAGAACATGGAAAGCGAGATCATGTGTTTGAAAAAGCATCCCACTTTTATGTGATTGTGCCAGTACATCATATCACATGAAATCTAGTCCTCATTGTAAATAAAATGAGAATTTATATGATACTTATTATTACTTGATAAAATGAGGGAGAGAGATAGATGTTGATGGAGAGAGAAAGGGAAAAAGGAAGAGAAATAGAGACAGAGACAGAGAGGGATATGTAATTAGAGAGAGAGAGGGGTAGGGGTTGAAATAGAAAAAGAGATATAGGAGAAGAAAACAATGAAGGTAGACGTGGAGTGACAGAGAGAAGAGAGAGAAAGAGAGAAATAGAAGTAAATGAAAAAAATGGGAGGAAGAGGAAGGTGGAGGTAGAGTAAGATGACAGAAGAGAACTGTGGAACCAAAAAGACAAAAAGATGCAGTGAAAATATACTTACAGAAAGAGTGAAAGAAAGGGAGACCAAAATCAAGTGGGGGAAGAAGAAAAAGAATGAAAAGTGGGGAGAAAAATGGAGAGAAAGATGGAGGAAAAAAGAAAAAATACAGATAGATATTGGAGAAACATATCTGAATAGAGAGATATCAAATAGATGGATGGATAGAGAAAGAGAGAAACAGATATATGAAAGAGAGTAGAACGTTTAGATGAGGGAAGAGGGGAGGCAATCTGTATCTTTATTGTTTTGGTATCTATGTTCAGCTTGTTTATCTCGAAGTTTGTTGCTGTGACAACTCCTCTCTGCAAAAGAGGAAAAGCCACCTGCTGATTTTTCTTGAAAGGGAAATGGCCTGATTCTCTAGGCTGCCCTTACTGCAACCACATATAGTCATTTCCAATCTCTAAGTACCTCTTGTTTCGCTGACAAGTAGATCTAAATGACATGAAGTGGAATTAATGAGTCGATTTCCACAGATATCAAATCACCAGTGGCTCTAATCGTGTCAAGGCTTTAGGATATCTTTACAAATACTGCATATTAATAGTGTAAGTTGAATGTATGCCTTGACCATGAGAGATGAGAAAACAGAATTATTCCATTATCTATCACTGTTGCATTTTATGACCATTAGTACATTCTACTTCCTAATTTAGAGGATAGTTCTCTTTTGCAGAGAAGGAATCAGGAAACTATAGATTTAGGGATTTTAATGGAGCTAATTGCTGATTGCAAAACGCTTCTATCCACAATATGGAAATGGGAGTAGATCTTACAAGGACACCACAATGTGAATGAAAACATCAAAGAAAGTGAAAAAAAGCTTAAAAGGAGGCTGGGGAAAGTTTATGAAATATCGGAAATGAAATGATTATGGGATGCAAACATCCTCAAGTTTTAAAGCATTGAGGATGTAAAGGGCACATGTGGTGGTCAGTGATGTAACTGACAACAATTGTGAATAATCATCGCAGTTGATTAGTGGACTACACGCTCAGGTGGCTGGAATTTAATCAACGCTCAGGGCAGGGGGTTAGCCGCCTGGCAGTAACTTCTTTACACCTGCTTCCAGTTTAATGATATTGAAAATTATAGGCCCGTTCACACACACCGGAAATCGAAATTACAATCGCGATCCAAATTTCGATTTTTTTTTTTAGACCGTTCATACACAGGGAAAAATCGCACTTCCCAGCAAGGAAAGAACGATCAGTGGCCAAATTGCGCATGCGCAAAACTTGCATGACCGAAGACTGACCCCGCTGTCCCAATAGAGTTTCGGGTGCGCGTGCGATTCAAAGAGACGCTTGGCAAAATAATCGCGATTATTCTGAAAAATCGCACTAATAGTGCGAGTTGGATCGCGATTAGGATTGCGGTAATTAGTGCGATTTTTCTGTCCACACTGGAAAAAATTTCAAAATTCTGATCGCGATTAGAAAATCGATTTTTAAATCGCACTTTTTCCCTTGTGTGTGAACGGGCCTATTGTCAATCTTCTCCTCCCCTCCATGCATCTTTTCTCAGTAAGGAGATTTTTTTGTGAAAGATGATTTTCAGTAAGAGGAGAGAAATGACTGAAGTTTTTGTATGCCATGTGTGTTTTTTTCTAGCAAGTAATACACTCAAATCACTATGGGTTAACCCCATAAGTGCTTACAGCATAGTCGTGAGAATAAAAAGAACATACAAGTTTCAATAAAATTAAAAATATCTGTGTTGCTCCCCACGTTTTACATTAAGAGTTCATCACAAGAACTAGGAACATAAGCACAACTTTTGCACTTGTTTCTTCGTGCGATTGTGTGCAATGCATTGATAGCTCTGTTGTAGATTTGTATGCAGCGTCTTATAAACAATGTTAATATTTACCTCTCGTGTGTGGAGTAGAATTCCTACTTGCAAATGGAACTGAGACAACAAGCAGCAATATAGATGAAGCGACACTTTATTTAGACACTGCATGGACAAGGCAAAGTGTTTTGAAGGTATATTAGTTGTTCAGCAAGATAAACATCTGTAGCCTTTGAATCCAGGAGGAGTTGACAAGATAAAAATCACATTCAAAAAGACAAGGACCTCATCTTTTAACTCTTTACGCATCGGGCATGCATTTGAGTACCAGTATTACACAGAAATCTCAGAGAAGAGCTTGCGTTTGGTGGGATAGGAAGAGCTTATCGCTAGTGCTATACTCACATGTGTGACGCACAGGAATGGTAACTGATATCCGAAGAGGACCTGAGAATCACAACACGACCAGCGACGGAGATGAAAATGAAATTAAATGAACTTGACAACTAATAACGCTTGTTCTTATAGATATGTCCCTTTGAGGACAGAGTTGAGGTTGAAAAACAATCTTGATCAGAATTTGTGAGGAGAAATTCACTAGCTTCTGCGCAGGTTTAAAGTCGAGCGGTGAAAGCGATGAGAGGTAGAGATGGAGGCAGTCATTGCTGGGAGAACGAGGCTTCGGCGTGGTTGTTCTGCGGCCGAACGAAAGGCTGCAGCAACTCTTAAAGTAAAAGACAAGAAGAAGAGAACTCTGAGATGGCTGCATGTCACAAACCCACATGATGACGAGGAGTTGTGAAGCCCTCCAAGACACATGCACACGGACGAGTGACCAATCATTTGGCCACTGGTCATTGGTCAGTCAGTCCACCGCAGGGCTCAATAATCGGCAGCGGTCAGCCGGAGATGTGATACGCCTTGGCGTCGATATTTGGCTGACCCATGTGAAATTGACATGTGCTCTGCATTAGCATAAGGACGTGAAGTCCATCAGTGGTTACTTTGCATTTTGTATCGGTCGCTAGTATTGTGTCTGCACACATTGATCATGCATGCAACCTAGATATGCAAACTGACCAGTGTAAACAAAGCAATTGCTGGGAGGAGGCAGGGGGGGGGAGGGGGGCAGCGATACTGCTATTGCTACTTCTTGTACTGCTACTACTAAACATAACTACTACTCCTACTACTAATACTTCTACTGCTAACGCTACCACTACTATACCTCCTACAATCACTCAAACTACTACTGCTACTACTACTACTACTAGTACTACTACTACTACTACTTCTACTAAGCCTGAGTCATATCGATTTTTTCAGAAACCGGTGTTCGATGGCTTTGCGCCGATCGAACATCGCTGCATCGATACATGACGTCACCCAGCCACTGCCAAGAGCCAATTTATGAATGAAAATATAGTAAGCATACGCAGTGCAATCCTTCCATTTCCCCACATAGTATTCCACCAAAACAAGCGTGCAATTCTCTATCACCTCGTACCAAAATCGACCTAGAATTTCACTTTCCTATATTTTATATGAATTATGATAGGTAACCTCGGAGAATCTATTTTCTCACCGATACTGCACATGTAAGCGAATTTCGATTACTTCTTGTTTTTCCGTCAAAATCTTACAAATTAGCGTCAATATGGCATCGTATACATGTATGTAGGTTGGAATCTGTAGAGTCTATTGCAACGGGCAGAAAGTCAATCAGCTTCCGGGTTGCGATTTTTTTTTCCCGTAACCCTAATGCGTCGAAAAATCGCTTCCGGGTTTCGGACAACGTGACTGGATATTGTATCACTGTTTTGGCGACCACATGGTTATGACGTGATCTACGCGATGCACCAATCAGTGGTCTCCGAATCGCTGTACGGAGACGCTCTATTAGTCTGTACGTCGGCAGCGTGTATGCAAATGAGCCTTACGCACGATTGCCACTGTATTTCCGGGTTTTCACAACACACGATGCTATCCGTTGTACAAAGTCTATGGACAATTGTTTGTTGTGGCGTTGCGCTGTATATAGTAGTGAACGAATCAAATCCAAGTAGTATGTAGTAGCTGCTTGATCATCGAGCGACCTGTTCATTCTCTTGATGCGTTACCTGCAAAACTCACAAAAGAGAGTAGGAACCAAGTAAGCAAATTAAAATTGTGAAAATATGAAGATAAATTGTGTATAACAGGACTATCAAATAAAAGATTTTGTGTTTTCTAGTCAATTTGGTAATTTCGTCGATGCATCGAATTCATCAAAATGAAATCGGAGTTCGACTTCTTCGATCGAACACCGGCTTAATAATCGATTCGACTCAGGCCTAACTTCTACTACTACTACTACTACTACTACTACTACTCCTACTACTACTACGACTGCTACTACTACTACTACTACTAGTGCTACTGCTACTAGTACTACTACTACTACTACTACTACTAGTACTACTACTAGTACTATTACTACCACTACTACTTGTAACTGCTACTACTACTACTACTACTGCTACTACTACTACTACTAGTGCTACTCCTGCTACTACTACTACTACTACTACTGCTGCTGCTACTACTACTACTACTACTACTACTACTACTACTACTACTACTACTACTATTACTACTAGTACTATTACTACCACTACTACATCTACTACCTTTGCTGCTACTATTACTCCTTCTACTATTACTTGTGCTACTCCTCTCCTACTATTTCTTCATGTCTTGCTGTAGGTGCACCTATATATGAATTTTCAGCTTAGAACACAGGACAATGTGAAGAGGTTCATTCCAAAAGGGATTTACTCCACTTTCTAGTAAATCAACATTTGTTCATTTTACTGCAATTTATTTGAAATTTGGTATACATGATAGATTAGAAACACCCCCTTGGATTATGAATATGCAAGTAAAATAAAATATGTGAAGAAATGATAATGAAAAAAGGGTTTATTTGTATTTTGAAATGTCATCGTCTACTGTAGCCATCAACTTTCAAGCCTCTCGTAATCTTGTCCATTAACAATATCTCATCAGAAGTAGGTTTGATAATGAATTGAGAAAACTCATATAATATAAGTAAAAAATTGGGTTAATTTCTGTTGCTTTCATGATGCTGGCTTATCATTCAACATCTGGCCTTTATATATTTCACAAGATAGCTTCTGATTATTGAAAAGTGAAATATAGATTATTAATATCCATTGAACGCATGTTGTGATGCATTTTGCTTTGATGTTTTAAAGCCATATCCTCATTGGCACACAAACGATTTGTAAATATAATTTATTCATCACTTTTAGGATTTTGCCACAATAAAATTTGAGCATCCACCTTATTTCTCAGATGACAATTTGACTACCACACACACCTTTGCAAGTCATGACCACTGTAATAGAATTTGATTTTATCATGGATTTGATTTTTCTTGAGAATAGTCACAAAGTAAAACACAAAATAGCACAGAATGAAAAAAAAGCATTGATTTGCTCTCGTATCCGGACAACGCTTCTCAAGCTCTTGTCAAAGACCCAAGCTTAAGTATCCCTGCGCAGGTCACTTTCAAGTGCCTGTGAAAAGCGCGATGCGCCCAGCTGCCTAGGGGCGTGTGCAAATTATGAGAAATAGTTGTTGTTGTTTTCTGTTCTACTTTACACCCGGTTGTTTTTAAAACGCTGGATAAGTCGGTAATCAGTGTGCTTTGTTGTCCGCTTCTGTGCTGTATTCCATATCTCGACGCTTATTGTAACTCAACGTTTCATGGTAATTTGCTGTTTTTGTTGATGTTTTTGTATTGTATTCTGTTTTCCCCAATTTTTTTTAAAGCAGCTGAGATTACGGCAGTAATTAGTGTGCTTGTAAAAACACTTCTATGCTACTCCATATCTCGATGCTAATTGTGACGCAACATTTCATGGTAATTTGCTGTTTTTGTTGTTGTTTTTTGTATTGTGTTTTTAACCCTGATTTGTGTTGAAACCAGCTGAGATTAAGCCAGTAATTAGTGTTCTTTGTTAAACACATCTGTGCTACATCCCATATCTTTACATTAATTGTAAATAACGGTCTGATTGTAAGTACCGTGGCTGCAGCTGTAATGCCTCGAGCTCATTGGCCGTTGCCATGGTAGTTACGCTAAATGCGTCATGCCCCTATAGCATGAGTGGCATTGACGGAAGTGAGGTAGGTTGATCAGCTTCTTATGAATGAATCTTAGTTTTATTCTTTGGTCGCTCTTGAGGTGGTGTTTTTATTTTGCATTTTGCATTGTCTAGTGGAAGTCCAATTGGGTCAAGATCAGCTCTTTGTTCTTGGAGTAGATGCTATTAGTGAGCGTTCTAGCATTGACTGATGATTACATTTGGAAGTACTGTCTTGTAATATGTGAAATAGGGTAAGAAATAGAATTGTTAGTACTGTTATTAAAACTACTTGTGGTACTTTTACTACTAAGTGTTGACTAAGTGTTGACTAAGTGTTGACACTTTTTACAAAGACCATTTTGTATTAGGACAACCAGTTTTCTGTTATATTCTGTGGTTAGGTTTCAACTTTTGGAATGGAAGTAGCCATACTAGCAATAGTAGTAGTAGTAGTAGTAGTAGTAGTAGTAGTAGTAGGAGGAGGAGGAGTAGAAGTAGTAGTAGTAGTAGTAGTAGCAGTAGCAGTAGTAGTAGTAGTAGTAGTAGTAGTAGTAGTAGTAGTAGCAGCAGCAGTAATAGTAGTATTAGACTAGATAACATTAGAATAAGTGGTAGAAGTAGAAATAGTTGCGGTAGGATAACTAGAAAGTAGAAATAACAGTAGTAGCATTCATTATACTTTATCAACTACAAGCAAATATGTCCATAAATGCTTACCCCATGGGAAGTAAAAACAAGTGGTATTGTATGGAAAGCATGTCTTGATATAGACAGGTACAATTACATGTAGACTTCTATTTTATTTATTTGTTTTATTTTATTAGTATTATTTACCCAGGGTAGCCCCTTCAGTGGTTGAACACTGTTCTACCAGGGGGCCCTGCTGTGACATATAACACAACATGGATGACATATACAAACAAATAACATACATAGTTCATTAAGAATCATGAGAATATTGAATAAAGGAGTTAGAGCAATAAGTTGTATTAGAAGTAGCCACCACAGGATTTATCACACCAATTCTTAGCCTCTTGAGCATGTGAGGAAAAGGTCAAGCTGTGATGACCATGGTCAAGTCAAACTGCTCTGTCACACCAATGATGAATATAATAGTTCAATATCTACCATAGACATTCCACATGTTAACTATAGACTGGTGTTGAAAACTCATTTACTGCATACGTCATATATTTAGCGAGTCTAATTTTTCTCACTCTCTCGCTCTCTCTCGCTCTCTCTCCCTCTCTCTCCCTCTCTCTCCCTCTCTCTCCCTCTCTCTCCCTCTCTCTCCCTCTCTCTCCCTCTCTCTCCCTCTCTCTCCCTCTCTCTCCCTCTCTCTCCCTCTGTCTCCCTCTGTCTCCCTCTGTCTCCCTCTCTCTCCCTCTCTCTCACTCTCTCTCACTCTCTCTCACTCTCTCTCCCTCTCTCTCCTTCTCTCTCCCTCTCTCTCCCTCTCTCTCCTTCTCTCTCCCTCTCTCTTGCAGTAGCTCTCTCTCTTTCTCTTTCTCTTTATTCATATTCATATAAATATCTTTTCCCTCTTCTCATGCACTCTCTCTTCATCTCCCCTCCCTCAATCTCCTCCACTCTTTTTATATCTGTAAAAACAAAAAGTACCCAATTCATTTTCAAATGATGTTGTTTTCTTGTTTGTGCTTACTCCTCGCAATTCACGGCAGTGCTCTAATCTTAACAGCGATGACTTGCTAATTGGTCAACATCTGTTTGAAAGCTATGGACAAGACAATCAATAGCTTGTGCAGTTGAGTTTGCCGTTGACTCCACTGGACAATTCCGGCTGCATCATCAGCCTGGGTGATTCTGTCGAGTCTAATTGATGAGGGCATGCACAGGCGTGGCATGAACCCACGATTATGTAAGAATCTCTTGTTAGATCGTCGCTCCCAGAGCCCTGCTTGAGGGGGCCCTCTCTAATGGCACCCGTGCATGTATGTGTTACACAAAATATGTGTAGCGGAGAGTCAACATGTCGGTGATCGAGGCTGACACGAAATGCGCTCCCAAGGAGCATGGGTGGAAAATTAACATTTATTTGCGGGGGTGCTTTTCAAGCCGGAGCCAGCCTGAACTGTGTCATGCATTATACTTTTTTTTAAAACAGACAATCGTTACTATTTAATGCAGAATGCCCTATTAAGTTAAGAATAACACAGGGGCTTTTTCGTTATTCATGGGGGGGGGGGGGGCGGGGGCTTTTCATGTCATTGCGGGGCTACATTTCCATGAGCCCCCATATAACCTTCTTTAAGCCTGCTTCATATTCATGATTATGAATTTTATGATATCCATGCTTCAAACAAAAGAGGAGAAATATTGTTAAAGTATAATTGGGTTGTACGTTACGCAAAAAGCAAGTGCTATCTATGCATATAGTAATTTATGAATTTACAAATTGATTAATTACTGAATCCATGGAAATAATGAACAAGTGAATAAATCAATTTATATATGCAAAATATGCACATTTGATAAATATTACTCAATTATTTAGAAATCAGTCCAATGAACATTGGTAAAAATGTAGGTATACATTTGTATACATTCTGATCATGGAGATGGGGGCTATAAGGAGAGAGAGAGAGAGAGAGAGAGAGAGAGAGAGAGAGAGAGAGAGTGGGAGAGAGGAAGGAAGAGAGAGAGAGAGAGAGGGAGAGAGAGAGAGAGAGAGAGAGAGGGAGAGAGAGAGTGAGAGAGAGAGAGGGAGAGAGAGAGAGAGGGGGGGAGAGAAAGAGAGAGAGAGAGAGAGAGAGAGAGAGAGAGAGAGAGGGGGAGAGAGAGAGAGGGAGAGAGAGAAAGAGAGAGAGAGAGAGAGAGAGGGGAAGGAAGAGAGAGAGGGAGAGAGAGAGGGAGAGAGGAAGGAAGAGAGAGAGAGAGAGAGGAAGGAAGAGAGAGAGAGAGAGAGAGAGGGAGAGATTGAGATTGAGAGGAAGAGAAAGAGAGAAAGAATGAGAGAGAAAGAAAGAAAGAGAAAGAAAGAAAGAGAAAGAAGAAAGAAAGAGAAAGAAAGAAAGAGAAAGAGAAAGAGAGAGAGAGAGAGAGAAAGGGCCAGAATGGCTCATGTAGTGAATATCTCCATTAAGCAGCGTTGGTAATTAGTATTGACATACTGCAGCGCTCATTAACCTTCCTGCATAGAGCCCCACGCATTAATCAATGCCCTGAGTGGACTGAGAGAGTGGCATGGCGGTATTGTATGTCCAAGCAAGCATGTTAAGGCCAAGTCTGTGAACTCTCCGTGTAAGGGAATCTCAAAGTATCATTAAACTAGCTCTGACATTGTTATATGAAAAAACTCTATTCTTCCTTCACATCTCATTACTCCAAATATAATCTAATTGATGAGTGATAAGATATTGCTGATGTTGCTAATAAGTGCATAAGCTATGGGTACAACGTAAGTTTTATTAAGACAACCATGCAGCTTTGGCATCAGCCTCAAGGAGATTTTAAGAGGGAACAAGAATCTACTGGAAATTGTCTAAGAGTAGACACCCCCCCCAAAAAAAAAAAAAAAAAAGAGAAGATATTGGTTAAAGTTGAAAGAAAAGGAAAATATTGTTTTGTTCAATATGTATGATAGTCAAAAAGAAATTCCAAACATAATTTCAAAGAATCATTTAAAAAGTAATGGCATTAGCCCAAACAAGACACGTTTCTCAATGCCTGCTTACCTGTTATAAAACTGCAGTTTGAGATTGACCAAATATCAGTAGTTTTATACTTCCAAAGGATATTTTAAGCATTCCACAAGAGAATCACTCCCATCCATTTCAGGAACTTTTCATTTCAGGAATCACTGCAACGTTCCAAATTCCTTTCACACTTGGCTCCGAGTATGTCATCTCCCATTGTTGATCAACGTTCATATCGTTTATGCCGATATTTGTCATGTGAGTCCAACAATGTCTTGTCAAAAGAGTGTCCATCAGTCCCTCTTGTGCGTTCTCCTGCTGGTACAATGGGCCTCTTTTGTAACTACTGTCTCGATGAATCAGCTGTCATTTCCATGAAAGGGTTTTCCTCTTCCTCTGTCAGTAACTCATTAATCTATATTACATCCTACGTCCTTCACAGTCTTAGCAAAACAAGGCAAGTTCCAGTTTGCATATATGTGTGCCAGCTGGGATGATTAGCTCTAAAGAGGATCAGCTGACCACAAAGGCTGCTTCTGAGACATCAACGTGATCCAACTTTTTCTTTCAGAGTAATATGATGATATCGTCTCATTAACCCATTGTGTGCCATAATTTCCTTTTTCATAAGAACTGCACTGAGATCCCATAGAGCAGCAGTTTATCTGGCGCACAAAGGGTTAACCTCAGGCAAGCCTCATAAGGGCACTGTGTTATTTACCCCAATCACTTGATGAAAGAATCGTACCAGGTCCGAATTTCTCTCAGAGTAGCAATAGCCCTTCTCTCACTTGGATTTCTTAACCTCAAACTATCGTTTGTCCTGTACTAACCCTAACCCCTGACTATCCTTAGCCCCTTTTCTCACTGGCAATTTTAGTCCAGTACTATTAACGAAACCGGGGCTAAGAGAAATCACTCCTGTTCTCACTTGGTTTCGTTAACACCAGATTTTCTAGGTAATGAATATTCATGATTCTCTGTGCTCGTATTTCACGCAGGGGGCTCGAGAAGGCACATGAAATTGCGGTGCTAGATAGTCCCGGACTATCGGTAGGGCTATCCCACTTTCCAAAAACACAGTGAGAACAGAAGCGGGACTAAGCTTAACCCCTGGAAATTGATGGGGCTAAAGGGGGCGCCTTAGCACCCCAGTTGCCGGGGCTAAGCAAAATTTTTGACAGTGAGAAAAGGGCTTATGTGGATTGCTGACAGCTGCTGAGTTTGAACTCTCACCCTCCTGATCCACTACCCCACATCACTCTCACAACATACAGAAATGTTATAGTAGTCAACTTAATATCTTTGCGCTTCTACGCACATTATATAAATGTTCCTCTTTTGTTGACAAAGAGTAAACGCTGCTTCTGTCGTGAGAATTTGATTATGCCAGTAATTAAAAAATGAGATTATTTGTCACTCTTAAAACTC
>OZ022586.1:7417852-7425352 GCA_963669155.1 Arbacia lixula
AAATGATCCACATATGGAGTAATTAATGATTAATGATTAAATCCTCAAAATGTTTGGCCCAAACATTTTGAGGATTTGTGATTTAATCCCTCATTACTCCAAATGTACATCATTTGAGAGCAAATAACTTTCAGCAAGCTTCTAAAATAGACAATACATGAATTTAAGACCATTGGCAAGAAGATTGCTAACAATTACATTTTTAAGGTTTTTTGCCTTCCCAGTACAGTATATGCCCTTTAAAAGAAAACAATACAATAAAACCTCTGACCTCTCTAAAGAGACAAGAGTGTGATGGTCTTAATGTACAGGTCACTGTACAATTTCAATGAGAAACCTTGATGGAAGCGAAAGATATGTTTTTTATAAGCAGATAATAATAATATTACAATAAAACCATTTTAAAGACCACATCAGGGAGACACATGTAGTGTTTTTTAGCAGGTGGTATTTATGTGCAGGTTACTTCAATACCGGTTTCAATGAGATTTTTTTTCTTCAAGGAAAACAAGTGTGGTCTTTAAAGGCAAGTGGCCTTTATGTACAGCTTGGGCCATATTCATGAAACCTTACTAGCCTAGCTAGTTACTAAAAATGCACGTAGCTGAATGCACTTTAGTAAGTACATGTAACTAGACTTAGTATGATAAAGGGTTCATGAAAATGGCCCCTGGTTGCTACAGAAGGTTTCACTCTTTTTGCATTTTACATATTGAAGACTTGTCTGTTTCTGATGAAAACAGCTCTTTCTAACTCCTTTTATTTCACGCAATGCCCTGGGGATGTGAAAAGAAATAGAGATTTTGTATCAAGCTGGAGAAGCAACAGTCAACAAAGCGTTTTGGCTGGAAATCGGTGAACTATTAAGTGGTTGTCCACTTAAGTGCTCATAGGGATTAGCTAATCCCTACTCATGGACTGTTATGTTACCACTTAGGATCCACCCTGCTTCTTATTGATCCATTCAGCTTTTGTGAAAAGAAATCAAGATTTTTTTATCAAGCTTCAGAAGCAACACTCAAAGCATTTTCGCTGGAAGTCAATGAACTATTAAGTGGTTGCCCACTTTGATGATCAAAGGGATTAGCTAATCCCTACTCATGGTCTGTTCTGTTACCACTAAGCCCTCGTGATCCACCCAGCTTGTTATTGATCTATTCAGCTATAGTGCCATAGGTTCACTTCATGTCATTTATTCTTTTCTCACTTCCAAAAATCTCCTTAGCCCCGTACTATAGGTGGGACCAAGGGGGGGGGGGGGGGGGGGTCTTAGCCCCACCTATAGAATGGGGCTAAGCTTAGACCTGTTTCTGTTCTCACTTGTTTTTACCAAAGTGGGCTAGCCCCACCAATAATTCGGGATTATTTGGCCTTGCAAAAAAACAGGGCTAACCCCGGAATTGCAGGGCCAAGCCAAATAGTCGGGGGCTAAGAGCGCAAGTGAGAACAGAAACGAAAAATAGTACGGTGCTAAGGAAATGCAATAACAGGGTAATAATTGAGGAGGAATGTAGTCAACCACTTTCTCAATCCTTTGTGTCCCAGACAAACTGGAATTTGTCTGTTGCTTGTGCCAAAATACACCAAGGAACATATTCAAAGAAAATCTATTCTTTGCACACTTATGAAAGATGCCATCGATGGCCCCAAAGCTTGTCCAAGGATTGCCCAATAGAGCAAAAATTACTATAATCCAAAAAGTGTATTTCCATTGTGAATAAAGGACAATAACTTGAAGATTGAAGGTTAAATGAAGGCGCTCAACCATGCTGGCCCTTTGCCAAGCTAGTCAGCATACATATACATATAATCACTAGGCAGTCTTTGTTATGTGATGATAGTCCTTTAGTAGCTGTTAGATGATATCAACTAGGATAGAGCTTTATGCTGTCAGACATAATTATTACATCAGGAGTGGCCTTTCAAGTTTCAGGTTTTCAAGTTTTATTTCACAATTCACCTTTACAAAATCTACATCAGCAATACCAATGATGTCATTGACATCAACAAGATTAACAAGATTAACAAGATTAACAAGATTAACAAGATTGACAAGATTAACAAGATTAACAACATTTACAATATTAACAATATCAATAACATCACCAACATAAAAAACATCAACATTATCAACAGCAACATCAACATGAACATCAATAACCTCAATATCTTCAATTTTTTCACCATCTACAACATCATCATCATTATCATCATCATCATCATTATCATCATCATCATCATCATCATCATCATCATCATTATCATTATCATCATCATCATCATCATCATCATCATCATCATCATCATTATCATCATCATCATTATCATCATCAATATCATCATTGACATCATCATCATTTTCATCAACATCGACATTAACATCATATTCCAAATAGCAACCAAATGCAGTATCAACATGATAGAGAAAGATGTAGGTAAATTACGTCAAAAGAATGTAGAGTATGGTTTTGCTTGCATATAAACTGTGAAGGAGTCTATTTACTCTGAATGCACAATTGATGCAAGTTCGTATGCAAGCAATACCATACTCTACATCTTTCTGACCTAATTTACCTATATCTTTCTCTATAATGTTGATACTGCATTTGGTTGCTATGTGAAATATGTCGATGTTGATGAAAATGATGATGATGTCGATAATGATGATGATGGTGATGATGATGATGATGATGATTATGTTGTTGTTGTTGTTGTAGGTGGTGAAAATATTGAAGATATTGAAAGTATTGATGTTGATGTTGATGTTGCTGTTGCTGTTGCTGTTGCTGTTGCTGTTGATAATGTTGATGTTTTTTATGTTGGTGATGTTGTTGATATTGTACACACAAATCAGATACAGTCTATCTGGCAGACGAAGGGTTAAAAGTCAGACACAGACTTTACAGACGCACCTCTTTCAATATGCTTTCGTATCCATAAAGATCACATTCTTAGCCTTACGGAGGAATAAAATCTCATTATCTTGTTGAGTCGACCTGCCAGCTGTTGCTAGTGTGAATCATCGTGCGTGACAAGTGTAAACATTGAGAGTGATATAAAGAGGAAGGCAGGCAGGCGTGTGACATTCTTAACCGTGTCTGCACCGACCATTGATAGTCCCATGTTTATGGTAACACAATTTATTGCATATGGGACTGAAAGAGTTAAACCGTCCAGGACAAGGGTACAGTTTTCTTTCTCGTGGCACTCTGACCATTAATCCCCTCAAGCATACAGACACCATATTAATTAAGTGATTATTCAATGTGATGTCTGCAGAGTGCCAAAGTGGTGTCGTCATATGAGAATGTTGTCAAGACAATTGGCTCTAAACAAACTCGCTCCAGTGAGAGGTTTAGCGGTCCGATATTGTGCTGATATCGGGCTGGTGTCGGGCATTCCCAATTACAGTCCCTGTTGTGATCAGCGCTGCTTGCTCTATACCCGCATTGTTTACAACCAGCTGTCTTGACATTAATGCTCAAATGACGTCACACTTCGGTACTCTATGGCTTGGTACTTAGATGGTGAACCCATTAAATGGCAGATAAACTGCTATTCTATGGATAGTATGTATACTTCCGGTAAGAGTTTGGTACGTATTCAATTCACGCAATAATGCACAGAATCTGTAATTTTGACCCTCGTAAATCTTGTAATATTAAAATGGAAGGGTTGTTACAAGGACGAAGGACTTGAAGAAAATACCACCAATCACTTACAGCGATGTTTTTGCCTACCTCAACATTAATTGTGGATGGACTGATGAAAGAATGAAAAGACTCAAGCAAGACGATGACTATAGAATGTTCGTGAATGGAAGTTCATATCCCAAGAATTAAAGGTAAAAAAAATAAGAGCGCCACGCGTGTTCAGATTCGGAGAGCTATATGCGATAGGGAGAATTGCTAGCAGGAGGCTTTGCTGATTTGTATACAGTTGGACTCAAGCAAAAGCAGTTGCTACTGTTTGTGAATACAGCTCAATAAACTGTGCAAACCAACTATTTCTGAGCAAAAAAGTCTTTTTGATGAGGTGCCAAAGCCATCCTGTGCCCTTAGTTGTAAAAAAAAATTGCAATGTGCTTTGCGATTAATATCATAACTCTGTTCACTAGAGATAAGGGTTTGGACTTGCGATTGATTGAGATCAAATACCAAGTCTTTATACGATGGGACCCCTGGATCACTATAATCAGTTTTATATTCCACACACTAAGAATGTTGCTATATGATTGGTCAAGTGATGAAGCGTAGTTTTGCCCATTTGATTCCCTGAGAAGAAAAGTTTGTTACACTCTAGGTGATAGTACTTTTTCGTTTCGCTGATCTCTTCACTCCTCACAGTCCTAACGCGTGATCAATATTTTGAGTACGTGCGAAATAAAAGTGCGTAGCTCGGACTATCAATTAACAGTCCCTAACGCGTGTTCCCCATTGCAGCGGGTCGGGGTTAGATAGAGAAGTAAACATTACTTTTGTATGTCATTTTTGGAATAGATAGTTGGCTCCAGATGTGGAATATAATGCAAATAAATAAGTTTTGGTTTCAGGCAATGGGACGAACAATCACTTCCTCAGTGATCTGAATGTATACGCTATCTTTCCTCAGCTAAAAGCTTCGGAAAGATGGCTACATCCAGATCGCCTCGGAAGTGATAGTTCGTCCCATCACCTTCACCACCGTTGATTGTTTGCTTAATAAAGCAATCCTTGACTCTAAAACTGCTCTTTCTAAGCGATCAAGTCTTTTTGACCGTGCGCCAAAGCAATCCACGTTTACTGTATGATTCAATTGGCAGTATCCTTGCTCACTGGTGACGTCATGACCCAATTTTGTGTCTGAGCCAATACTCTCATGAATATTCATGTGCAGCTAATAGGATGCGGTGGCCATTTTATTAAGTGATGAAAATGTCAGGGACGTTATTCTGGCAGTACATGCCCCAGTTGTTACGTAACAAATTCCCCTTTCCTTGGACAATGCAGACATTCCATGTGACCCATTGACACAAAACCTGTCATAAAGTTGTCAAGATGGATGTGGATGGGGGGAAAAAGACTTCTGATATAGGATATCCCTGCTTCTTTTGAGACCTATCTTTGATTGTAACTATAATGACGAGAACTACAATGTTGATAGCCCATTGGCTGTTTCCATGGTAGTTATGAATGAACTTCAAATTCCTTCTAGGATCCAATTAAGCCATATCCCTTTGATCCTTACTGGACCAGGGTTCACAAAAATCAAACATCTAACCGCAAGGAACAGGTAAAAATGGTTTGATACTGCGTTGAAGTTCTGCTGCAGGGCAGAATTTCAATATGGACAAACTACTAAGCCTGCATTACGGGATTTGTGTGATTTTAATTGCGCAAAAGTGCAACAACGGTGCATTAAGGCTTAATTATGAATATTGATTTATGATGATAGTGCTGTGCTTTGGAATTTAAGTTCATTAATTGTGTGAACATGTAACCTTGGCACAAGTTCTCTTCTCCTGTGCCAGGCAAGTGCAGCAGGATGCTGAGGATGTTGATAGAGGCTTAAAGGAAGTGTAACATTTTTGCAGACAAAACTTAGACCGCGTTTATCATCTTTCCAGAATTTGAAACGCCTTTCACAATATCCACTATCAAAAAGCGTTTCTAAAGGCCTTCACGAACCTGTTTAAAAAAAACGTTGCATTTATTAACTCATATCGCCCAGTCAAAAACTGGAATTGTCACTGCGCAGCTGAACTGCGCCGTTTGACTGAGGAAGGACGTGCGGCGCGCGCCTTGTGATTAAAATAGAAAGTTCTAGAAGAGCGTTATGGCTCAAACGCGTTCCGTATCGCACAAATTTTCGCATTTCAAAAAGGCTTTCCGAACCCCATAATCAAAACACCTTTGCGTTTATCATCTGATAAAAATTCCCTGAAAGGCGTTTGGAAATCTTATTTCTACCCAAGAAAAGAGATGATAAACGCACCATAAAATTGTCATAACCGGGTGATTAACAGGAACACCATCAAAATCATGCTTGTGAAATATGACACTAAGTGCTGATCTAGAATTGAAATAAGGACATGAAAAACAAAACTTTATTTCAGTTTGCCTCTTCTTTTTTCAAGTGCAAAATAAAAGCTAACAATTATTCTAATTATATCTTTCATTTGCGCTTATGATTATATCTTATCACAAACCTGGCAAGAAACATTCATGCTGACAGCATAAACCTGATTAAGGTGATTAGATTTTTGTGTAAAAAATATAACATGGTCAGTGTTATGATCTGCAGAAACTATACTTATGATATACTATATCTTAATAGACAACCCAAGATATCAAAGTCACTAAAAACCAAATAAAAGTTATTTTTCAGCTTGTACCCTAGGAGGGGAACGTTATTTGAAATGCACAAGTCAGTATAGAGAAATTCAAAAATTACTTTACAGTTGAGGGGAAATTATGAACAACTTCTTCTTTCATTTACATCAAGCTATTTGGACAGCTTTGTTTTGTAGGCTTGCAAAAGCAGTATGACACCTTTAAAGTCCATCTGGAGCTTGTTGGGTCGTGTGGATGAGGGGAGAAGTAATGATATTGGACAAGTTTCTAACTGGTGGCAGTTGTCTCCCATGCTAATGAGCATTGAAACTACTTGCTTATTGAATTAAACCAATCAATATTACTTAGCGGGGACAATGCTGCGTGGTTGTAGGTAAGGGCATACGACACTGATAGCACGTGTGATGACACGATCAATACACGTTGCCCCTTTCATACTTGAAAACCGGGGCTCGCTGAAAACACTAGTCAGAATAATCAAACATTATCGACAATTATGAATAATATTGTTTTTAAACGTCGATTGTCGAGGACGAGAACCTCAGTTCGCAGCGCTTGGTCACTACCTGGCTTAATCCTCTTATTACCCAGAAATTGTGATTTCATGTCAATCACAACACAATTGATTACCTATGGGACTGATGAGAGGGGGAATATGCAAGCAGCTGTAGGCTCTTGAAGCTATTTAATCAATTCAATAAATGAGATCACGGCCCCATTGCATAAAACTTGTCATAAATGGTAACTACCATGGTAGCACTAATTGAGAGCCAATCAAATTCAAGGTTTCCATAGAAGTTGCCATTGGAAGCAAAGTTACCATCAGTGGTAAGTTTTCTGCAACATGATCCAGGAAGATGTCATGACCAAGGGCCGTATCCTTGATCATGGACCTATCATGGATGGACTGCGCTCGGATTGACTTCCTTTGATCTATGAGGTCCGCCGCCTCATAAAAATCCAAGACATTCAGGTGTTTTAAACAACTAGCTGTATTTCTAATTAGGTAGTGCCTTCCTATGAATAACAAAAGAAAATCTGTTTTGAGAAGTATGCCAACCGTTCAGCCTTCGCTGGGAGCTCGTTGCTGATCTTTTTACACACACTGTGAATTAGTTTTGGGGTAAGCGAAGGGAAACTTTGAAAAAATTATAGAAAGAATTTGGTC
>OZ022586.1:7430352-7610352 GCA_963669155.1 Arbacia lixula
AAAAGTTAAAGACAGCCCGTCCCTTTTTCAGATCACCACAAAACTATTGAAACATTGGCAAAACATAGAGAAGTGTTAGCAAGCTGTATATTCATAATTTGAAACTGATACGTAGTGTAAAATTCAAATAACTCACGTAAACAACGTCTGATTAATAGTCTTTACCTCAGGCTCTTAGCAGTTTGTGTTGAAATATATGCTTTATTGATTAATCTGTTTATTAAATTATAAAACGCATTATGCAAAAAAATTGTTCTATTAATGGAATCATCTCCAAAGTTTGGTAATTACTCATAAAAGAAGGATTTCACACATGCATAATAACCACATAGATGCTGTAACAAAGACTAATACTTTTTTCGTAGTATGAAAAAAGTCGGTTTGAAATTTAACGGCTGAAATTTTTTCATGTACAGAAAGCTTCAACATGCTATATTCTTAGAAATGGTCTTAAATCACACTTTCTTCAATTCATGATCGTGATAGACGATTTTAAATTTTAAGCTTGCAAAAGGGACGGATAATCTTTAAGTTGGATTTTCTTCTTTAGAAGACAAATGAGGGCCTTGTGCAACCTGGCTTCCTGGCTGTTAGACATTTTCAACACAGACTGTAATATTCAATAAATAGCTCTAGCTGTAATAGACTAATCATTCTCAAATTCCTTCTTTGGCCTGCCAATCTGAGATGAATTGAGAAAAGAGGGGACTTTCTCGACTGTTTATGAAAATTTTTGAGTGTACGTCTTGCACATGTGCTCTTTACCACTTCGCGTCAAGGTCACACGCTCAGGCATTATATGATTGGTCATGGTGTCTTGGCCTTGCGAGCTGAGCACCACATTTCCTTAGCCCAGTACTATTTTGTTTCTGTTCACTCTGGCGCTCTTAGCCCCGGACTATTTGGCTCGGTCCTGCAATTGTGGGGTTAGCCCTGCTTTTTTGCAGGGCCAAATAATCCTGGATTATTGGTGGGGCTAGCCCACTTTGGTAAACACCAATGTAAAGAGAAAGTGGTCCAAGCTTAGCGCCATACTATAGGTGGCTCATTAGGGTTTGGTGTGCCACAGGCTTAGAAGCCATGACTAATGTTGATATGCGTGGGTGGGTGACGCAGAAGGTCTTTAGTCAAATGAATGAATATAGGTTGCGTAAGAAAAAAATGAATGCCTGGCATTATTTTAAGGCTGTTTTTTTTTTGCAATAGACAACAAAAGTTTTGTGTGTGTTTGAATGTAGGTGTATATATGCTTATACTCTATTGGCTATTGTTTTAGCTGTTAATCATTTGTTAATGTGTATTGTTGTTCTGTGAGTTTATTTTATGTTTGTATAAGTCCTCTTTTGGTGTAAAATTACATGTATTTTATGTCATTTCTGCCTATTGTTCCTTCCTGCGTTGATTTGTGTTATAACTATATTTTGACGTCATGTTAAAAACAGGGTGTTCCATTTGCAAAATCACGAAACTCCACAGAAATCAGCAGTGGTGCAGTATACCCTAGCAATAACGTGTATGAAATCTCACGGTCGAGAGTTTCATGAACATTTTCAAGAAAAGTGAAAGCCTTTCCTTGTTTAAGTTTGAAACGCACCGACCATAGTCTACATTCATAATCGTGTTGTCCCTGTCAGTACGCGATGTGAGAATTGCTCTCATTCAAACCGTTCCTTGTGTAGCGGATCATAGCACACAGCGGTCTCTGGTGTCTTGGCTTAAGTAAAGGGCTCGGGGATCCGCCCAAAACCTCCTCATAATCCAGCGATCACTATAATTTCCAGTTCTATTATTAGGACGGAAGTTCTGATACAGTTTCTTCTTCCATTTTCCATGTTTTTTTTTCTTAAGTTTAATTTTTTTGAACTGCAAAAAGGGACACCCTGTCTTTTATGGTCATCATACTTCATGAGCCATCGGCCTTCTGGTGATACCGTAGATTTATTTTTTCATAAAAATTGTTTACTTTGCCTCGATATGATGATAAAGAATTGAATTGAATTCAACATTTTGTATTTATCTGTGATGTCACAGGTATGGTATTTTGAAAACACAGTTCTAACTGCTTGGTAAATTAATGAACTACAAATATATTTTGATGGCTTGAAGTCATTTGTTTGATGTGTGTTTTTTTTTTTTTTAGGTATTACGAGTGATGGCTTACAAAAGTTGTTTGTGTGGATGTGGAAGTACGTATATACATCTTGAATGTAATGTCAAGGGTATCATATTTTGAAAACATTGGTCTAACTGCTCAGCATTTGAATTGATTGATAACTACCATTGATTTTTCTACGGCTTCAAATCGCCCATTTGATCTGTTTCAAGGCGATGCCACATCCTAAAATATCCTTTTTGACATAACAACATATTGTTGGGTCTCACAACGCAGAAAACAAATAAGAATTATTTTTGTTTTTGACTTGGCAACAATACGTAAAGCACACATGAAAAGTGAACTGCATTTGTTAAAGAAAATACAATTCTGAACAGAGGTAATGCAAAAAAGTAAAAGCAAAAGGGTAAACATTTCCAAAGTGTTGCCAAATCCATGTTAATTCCTCATCATAAAAAATACAAAATAACTCTTAAAACTTACCATTGAAGAAAATAGATTGGTGGATCCAGTGGTTAAAGTTGTGTTGAATTGATTTTTTTTTCTAAATTTGTTTGAGGTTTGACGGAACGATTGAACTAGGGACATCAGAATGCTTACTTTATCATTATTATCATTCATAATATGTAGGTTCGGATATATCACCCTTTTTTTGGATCTTGTTAGTTTTGAGATCACCATAGAGTTAAAGACAACTCAGAAATAAAGAGAGAAGGATTGGAAGGGTGACGTCAGAAATTAGTGCTAAAAATGTAAAAAGCTTGGTAAAAATGTATAGTAGTGTTGTTTTTGATAATTTATTATAATTTATTATCAATATGAACATTCATTTTTGAATGTGTCTATCTACATGTATCTTTGATTCAAAAGTAAAGGGTTTAAAAACTTAATTATAAGCTTGGTAGTTTTTATAATTATGATATATTATCAATATGAGCACTCAATTTTTTAATGTCTATTTTTTCCTTGATAATAGAGAAAATAATTGGAAGGGAGTCATAACAACTAGTGCTTAAAAAAGTAGTAAAAAATGTATGTTATCATTTTTCATAGTGATTTATTGTCAATATCAAAGTTAATTTTTGAATGTGCTTCTTTTTTCTTTGATCTTGTTAGGTTTGAGATCACCATAGAGTTGAAGACAACCCAGAATGAGAGCTTAGTTTTCTACATGGGCGACAACGCTGGACGATACGCGGTGCTCCAGGTCGTCAGCGGCTTCGTCTTCTTCCATTTCAAGATTGGCAACGTGCCCGTTCTCATTGACTCGGACTTTGTCATTGATGATGGCTACTGGCATACGGTGAGTTGGTTGTAGTATGGGTCAAGATTCTTGTTGCAACATTTCTCAATAGTTGCGTTGTGTTAACATGATGTATACCAGTATAGAGAGTGAGAGAGACTTTGACTTTGTCATTGGCGATGGCTACTGGCGTACGGTGAGTGAGCCATAGTATGAGTCACGATCCTCATGTCCATATTTCTTGAATTTAATGTTTGTGTAATGTGTTGTGAGAGAAGGAGAAATAGAAAGAGAGAGAGAGAGGAAGAGGGAGACAGAGAGAGAGAGAGGATATGGGGGGGGGGGGCGAAGAA
This sequence comes from Arbacia lixula, assembly GCA_963669155.1. NCBI lineage: Eukaryota > Metazoa > Echinodermata > Echinoidea > Arbacioida > Arbaciidae > Arbacia > Arbacia lixula. The sequence continues at coordinate 7,434,062 of OZ022586.1, forward strand.
GACTTGATCATTGCAGAATTTGGTAGCTGGGTAGAGAGAAAGAGAGAGAAAGAGAGAGAGGGAGAGAGAGGGAGAGAGAGAGAGAGAGAGAGAGAGGGTGAGAGAGGGTGAGAGTTTGTGTGGGGTTGTGGTGGGAGAGTGAAATATCTATATCAATGGGATAAGCCATATAGAGAGAGAGAGAGAGAGAGAGAGAAAGAGGGGGGGGAGGAAGAGTGGCAAAAGCGATTTGAAAGCTGCTGAAAATGAAACTCTCACTTTTCAAACTTTCAGCTGTTTATCCCAACCATCACAAAACACATTCATCCCCTTTATGTGTCACCATCTCATCCCTCATTGTTTCCACAGATCAAGATTTCTCGCAACCGAAAGACGGGCTCGCTGGAGATCGATGGCACTAAGAAGAAGAGGAAGAAGTCTGACAATGGCCGTAAGACCCTCGACATCCGAGAACCGATCTTCATTGGTGGACTCCCTCTCAACCACAGAGCAACAGGGAGCTTCGGGGTAGGTTTTTTTTTTAAAAAAATCTCATTTGAAAGGAAGGCCTATTAAAAGCAAAACTGATACATTTTAGGGCTTTCAATTTGACAGCGCTGTTTTATTATAAAACAGAATGTGCATTCTATTATAAATCAACAGAGCATCAAAAGCCTACAATTTTACACTGATGGTGCCAATTTGAAGAGCAAAAGTGTGATTTCAATTCTGTCATCGTGTTGCCAACTTGACGATTCAGTGATCATATGATAGTTATTTTTTCCCATTGCAACCTGTCTTAAAGTAAGCTATACATAAAGACCACCTTCTCATAAAGACCACATATATTGTCTCCCTTTACTGGCCTTTCTGTACAGGTTTCACTATATGACCGAATTCTGTAAAAAAAATATGGCAAGAGCCACACTACAGCTCAAAGGAATGGGCACAGGTAAAGGGAAAGGGAAGGAAGGGAAGAAAGGGAAGGAGCTGCAGTTTTAAGCCATGGTATATATTGTCCAGTTCAGCATGAAAGGCAATGCTTTAGCCTAAAAAGCATCATGTTTCATGCTGAACTAGACAAAATATACCGCGGTTTAAACCTGCGGCTCCTTCCCTTCCTTCCCTTTCCCTTTACCCGTGCCAATTCCTTTGAGCTGTAGTGTAGGTCCACTTTGTTAAGTGCTCAACTGAATGTGTCAATGAATTTTAGAATAGCATGAACAGTATTTAACTTTGTGGTTTATTTCTCAGTCCAAAAAAAGTATTTAATACTTGTCTAATTTGCTGACCACATTGGTAAGAAACTGTAAAGTGAGGCAAAATATTACCTACTAATTAATTGGCTGCAGTCAGCTTTGATTGATTCCTCTTTATTAAAAACTGCAACTTATTATTATTACATTGTCATATTATGAGGCTGTAATATCAATTTTTATATGAAATAATGTCTGACCACTTTTACCTTGAACCCTTGCCTGTAAGCTATGATAAGAATTAATTAAGCTGTGTGTAGTGCTTGTTAGGGCCTGCAAAAGTAATTGGAGAGGCTAGTAGTTTAGAAAAAACATCTGTGGACTGATCAATTTTCTCACCTCCCATGCACCACAAATTGACTGATCACAGATGTGGATTTTAATTTACAATTGGCAATCTTCGTATCTGGCAGAAGATGCTTATTTTTAGATTTGCGCCAAATCTCTATTTCCAGTGCTGAGCTATTTTAGATTTCCTTTAATTAGCTGTTTTTGTGTTTCTCTGCCGTTTTGGAAGGAAACAGGGAGTAGAGGATACTGGTGACAATTTAAGGAATTGTCTACCTTGTTCTTTACTGATCCTGCATATGTGTGGGCTGGCTTATTTCTACTCAGATACTAAGCAGCACGACTCCCATACAATCTGCTGTTCGGACAATAGATGGCGGACGATGAATAAAACACAAATACCTTATAGGACACAATCAATCCACACCCCTTTGGTTACTGAGGTTCCATGGCAAATTTTGACGTCCTAAATATCCTAAATAGACCAGGTTTCGCAGAGCCAGAACATCTAACAGTGAGCAATAAGTTGAGAGCGTGGAATTCATCTTTGGAAAAAGAGAGGGGTCAGAAGGTTGAATCAAACAAATAAATGCTGTATGAGAACAGTGTTATGGTCTAAATTGAGCATCAAGTGTACGTGAATAGTTTGCAATTACAATGTGTGTGGAAATTAAATTTCAAAGATTCGCTGAACATATAAAAAGTAAAATATTTGCCTCTTAACCTTGTATAAGTCGCATACATTGGCTGAATATGTTTATCTGTTGTATTGCAACAAAGCTCATCCAATTCTTCATTTTGTATTCAAATAGTAACATATAAATACAAATCCTATTGCACTGATGAAGAACTGTAATGAAAGAACAGAACAAGAGATTATGTCATTGCTCAAATAAGTATACAACTATGTTAAAACACTTGATACAAGCAGCTCAAAATGTAAATAACTAATGCTGGGCATTTTTGGAATGTCCAGCGATAAAATACTCGTCAAAACCAACAGGCAACAAATTGTTAACTAGATCAAGGTCGCCGGAATGCTTATTCCTGGATGTTAGCTTTCTTAGAACCATCAATATCTAATCCTGACAGGATTGCTGTATATTCATTGTTACTTCCTCCACGTACAGCATATATTGGGATATAATTGAAGGTTGCAGTCAAATTTTCATGGGAAATAAAGAAAGCTATTGACGTTGCACTGTTGTTTCTTCCTTATGTCCACCTTCACCTTCTGCAGGCTAACTTCAATGGCTGCATCCGAAAGTTCTTGCTGAATAACATTGACGTCGACCTGACGGGATCCACGAACAACTCGTACGGCGTGGTGACGTGCTACACCAACACGGAGCCGGGGCATTACTTCCAGGGAATAGGGCATGCATTATTAGGTGAGAGCCGTGGAGCATTCAGAGAAATAATGATAAACATTTCTTTAACCCTGTCTATTCTATTCTGTTCCTTGGAGAGGACGTTAAATGGAGGTGCCGTGTATAAAGAAGGGGCACACACTATGCACGTTAATCCTAATCAGGCAGGGGGGGGCATAATGCCCCCCCCCCCCCTCAACATTTTGCGCAATCATTCTGAAACGCAAAGAGATATCACTGCAAGAGTTCATGACCTTTGTCTTTTTTACACTTCTGCAACTCTTAGGACCAAAATTGCGACAACTGGATATACCATCACCGCGTCCCATCCTTCTCGCCAGACGATGTCATCAAAAATTTGGCTCCTTTATGTGACTTTGTATACAAACCCAATTGAAAGTGTCTTCTTTCATATGATTCACAAAAATCCAATTATTTTCCATTCTAATAATTTTCAATTAATTGATTTTGGCCTTTTCGTAGCTCAATAGTGGTGTGTTATGAGTTATGCAAAAGGACTACAACATCATAAGTTGGTACGTCACTACAATAGAAGTGGTTGTTTATATTTTGAGGTAAAAATTGTAAGGTGAGGGTCACAAAAGCAAATGAAGGTCTCCTAATAAATTGTGAGCAGGAGGCTGAAGCTCAGTAAACCTCTACACAAGGATGCTTCACCTTGGATTTGGTAAGCTGCTTAAAAATCAATACCATGTTTTTACGACTTGAGGAAATTGAAAAACTTGAAACTTGCAGTGAAGTCAAGGATGAAAGCAACGTGATGCTGTGAATGTAGCTCTTTCTCTTACGTCATGTGAGTTGAATATGAACTGAAACTACTGTAACGCTAAGAATAATGTCAAAATTTAGGAGGAAAAGATTATCCATCCCTTTTAAGATATAATTATGTAGTACTTACACAAGTAAGATCACAATATGAGCATACATTTGAATTTTCAGGCACATCTTTGATTCTTGTGTGTGTGTTATGAGTTATGCACAAGGACTACAACATCGTAAGTTGGTACGTCACTACAATAGAAGTGGTTGTTTATATTTTGAGGTAAAAATTGACAGGTGAGGGTCACAAAAGCAAATGAAGGTCTCCTAAATTATTGTGATTAGGATATTTAAGCTCAGTTAACCTCTACACAAGGATGCATCACCTAAGACTTGGTAAGCTGCTTAAAAATCAATACCATGTTTTTACGAGTTGAGGAAATTGACAAACTTGAAACTTGTAGTGAAGTCAAGGATCAGAGGCAACGTGATGCCGTGAATATAGATCTTTCTCTTACGTCATGTGAGTTTAATATGAACTGAAACTAATGCTAAGAATAATGTCAAAATTTGGGAGGAAAAGATTATCCATTGCTTTTGAGATATAATTATGTAGTACTTACACAAGTAAGATCACAATATGAGCATACATTTGAATTTTCAGGCACATCTTTGATTCTTGTGTGTGTGTTATGAGTTATGAAAAAGGACTACAACATCGTAAGTTGGTACGTCACTACAATAGAAGTAGTTGTTTATCTTTTGAGGTAAAAATTGACAGGTGAGGGTCACAAAAGCAAATGAAGGTCTCCTAAATTATTGTGATTAGGATATTTAAGCTCAGTTAACCTCTACACAAGGATGCATCACCTAAGACTTGGTAAGCTGCTTAAAAATCAATACCATGTTTTTACGAGTTGAGGAAATTAACAAACTTGAAACTTGTAGTGAAGTCAAGGATCAGAGGCAACGTGATGCTGTGAATATAGATCTTTCTCTTACGTCATGTGAGTTGAAGATGAACTGAAACTAATGCTGAAAGAATAATGTCAAAAATTAGGAGGAAAAGATTATCCATCAATTTTGAGATATAATTATGTAGTACTTCACAAATAAGATCACAATATGAGCATACATTTGAATGTTCATGCGCATCTTTGATTCTTGTGGGATATACACTATTTTTGTTTTTACGCTGTGTGATGTGCGTGTGTCACTCGTGCAAAGATGGAAAAGCGGCACATAAAAGGTGAGAGTTTTTAATCTCTTTATTCAGAGGATTGATTCATTTTCTTTTGTTCAGAGACAGTGGATGGTCTAATCTCTATTTTACTGGTAATCTTTGTAGTTATTTCAAGGTTCCCAGTCCATCAGAGAAATCAGGGGAAAGTATTTGACTTTTTTTTTCCAGTCAGGGAAAAGTCAGGGAACTTGATGAGCATGCCTCAAATCATGGAAAAGTCAGGGAATTTTGATGTATTTTGACATTTCAGTGTTTTCTACTACAAATTGTTCACTGCAACAACATTGAAAACATATGAAACTGGAAATGAGGTGGAATATCAGGGGAAAAGCAGGGAATTTTGTTTTCTGGAAATGCTGGGAACCCTGTGTTGGGTTGCGTTTATGCGACCATCGCCAGAATCATGATTTGACATGAATCATGGTAATGACAGAATCAGCATTCAGACGACCTTCTCTCCAATCACATTTCTCCTCGGATTCAGGCCGATCCAGTGCACATCGCAGTGCGCAGTTTGATACGGGAAGTATAGGTCAGCTTTTACCTGCGCGTTTTCTGACTTCTACGTGGGCTGCTTGACTAGCACCAGAAATAGGGTTAAGGAACCATTACCCATTCGCTTGTCTATGTGTCCTCAGTTGAACAGATGTTTATTCTAAGGATTGAATTAACTCCTAACTTGCCAGGAGTAAAACCTCCCTGTGCCAGAGGTTTTCTCTATTACAGTTTTCTATTATTACACTTTGGTCGCAAATTTGTGACAGCGGCACATTACCCCTTAGTCGCAAAAGTGCGACAGCAGCAGGTTGAGACTTAAAACAAAAAACAAAAAAAATTGGGGGGAGGTAGACAATTGGTGATAACATATTTGCTGTACTGGCTCCTTCTGTAGTGATAAGATTGATGTATCATTATTATAATACTGAGGTAGGGTTGTGGTAATGTTGTTACCCAGATAGGTTCAAGTCCCCTTCTGGTATGTTTTTCTCTTCTTATTTTTGTTGACAGATTGATCAATAAATCTTACTATACCAGCTGAACATTTAATATCTTGTCATAAATTTGCTGCAGAATTTAAAAAAAAATGCTGACCCATTAAAAGTTTAGCTGGAGGTTAGATAGAGGCCTTATAAAATGATGTAATGTATTTTTCAGTAAGACTTTGTTCATGTAAGATTGATCTGTTTGAGAAACACAGGTCATGTTAACATTTGAATATATGCTAGGAAACCAAAAAAAAAACTAAGCCACAAGGAATGATTTTTACAATAACCCTGTGGTGAACATAGCTTCCTCGAGTGATTCAAGTTTGTCATTAATAATGCTGATGAATTTGTAAGAAATCTGGACATTTATGTCATTTGTTGTCTAAAATGGCAGAATAGACGAGGTAGGAGACAAAAGTGGGTTGGAAAGTTGAAGAAGGCATTGAATTTTTGAAGCCATGTAGGGGAAATGAGTGTTTTTCTTCTGAATTCTTGTTCTTTTCTCCATCCTCCTCATGTTCTTCTTTCCTTGTCTTCCCATCATCTGTTCCCATTGAATTGTTGATGAGTCTTTTAAATTATTTTCTGTGTGATTTGTCTGTCCTCTGTAGTCAACTAGCAGCAGATTGGGTCTAACTTTAATCGGCTGTTTTTCTTCATTTTGTCCTTATTTCGTCTTTCTCCTTTCATTCTTCCCTTCTTCATCCTCCCATTTAGTCTATTAACTCTATTAACTCCCTTTCTGCCAGGCTTCATACTGCCCTACGGAAATGGTGTGTATGACCAGTGCAAAAATACCTCAATGGTGCATAAAGAGTTAACTCCTTCTCTGCCGGAGTCCATATTGCCCTATGGGAACGGTGTGTAGTACTAGTGCAAACACATCGCAATGGCGCATAAAGAGTTAACTCCTTCTCTGCCAGACTCCATACTGCCCTATGGGAACGGTGTGTAGTACTAGTGCAAACACGCCTCAATGGCGCATAAAGAGTTAACTCCTTCTCTGCCAGACTCCATACTGCCCTATGGGAATGGTGTGTATTACCAGAGGAAACATGCCTCAATGGTGCATAAAGAGTACTTGACTCCTTGTCTACCAGACTCCATACTGCCCTGTGGGAATGGTGTGTATTCACAGTGCAAATATACCTTAATGAGGCATAAAGAGTTAAAAGTACACAAGTGTCAGTATCGATGGAGAGTAGAGGTGCGAACTCGCTTTGCGAAAGGCCTATTGACCTGTATACATCCCTCATGTGCATTACGTGCTAATCAGACTAGCAACATGAAAGATCAGATTCCACAAAGTTGACCGAAGCTACACAAAGGTGCGTTTGGATGGCCATGCTTCAATGCACACACACACGTGCACATACCACTCATTGTATGCTGATATTACACGCACGTGAAACAACTATTAAAAATTTACCTATCTTGAGGGTGGGGCTGATAGGACCACAGCCGAATGCAGCGCCCTCTAGAAACGATATCACGCTTAAAGAGCTGAGTTGTGTGGGCCTTTAAATGATTGTATGATTTGTCTGTCCTCTGTAGCGAACCAGCAGCAGATTGGGGCCAACTTTGAGCTGCTGACTGAGTTCCGTACTGCACAGAAGGATGGCCTCCTATTCGCTGCGACAGACCTGGACGGGGTTGGAATCTCACTGGAGCTTCAAAACCATGACGTTAGTTTCCTCCGTCTTTCCTTCTTTTACCCCTCTCAAAATGGGAGAAAATTCACCAGGGCCCTGTTGCATATAACTTACCATTAATGGTAACTCTGCCATGAATGGTAACCACAATGGTAACATTACTTGACAGCCAATCAACTTCAAGGTTTCAACAGAAGTTGTCAGTGGTAGCAAAGTTACCAGCAATAGTTTTATGCAATACGGCCCAGGTGTACCCAAGTGCACCCAGGGTCACACAATGATTTCATTTTTTTTTGTCTGAAAGGAATTACAGATAAAACACTGATTTATGTGCATTAACCCATTCCTCACGGTTAGATTTTCTGTCTTTGTGAATCCTGGCCTCATACGCGTGTTAAAATTTGCCATAGAACTGCAGTAACCAAAGAAATGTGGCTTAATTGGGCCCTATGATAGGAATTTGAAGTTTATTCATAGCCTGCCATCTATTGTTTGTACAGCAAATTACACAGAAGTCATGCTGCTCAGTATCTTAGTGGAGAAGAGCCAGGCAGCACATACTCAGGCTCAATAAAGAACTGCTTAAAGGGCATACACTGTACTGGGAAGACAAAAAAAACCTTCAAAAGGTGATCGTGAGCAATCTTCTTGCCAGTGGTCTTAAATTCATGTACTGTCCATTTTAGAAACTTGCTGAAAGTTATTTGCCCTTAAATGATCCGCATTTGGAGTAATAAATGATTATTTGTGAAATCCTCATAATATTCGGGCCAAACATTTTGAGGATTTGTGATATAATCACTGATTACTCCAAATGTGGATCATTTGAGGGCAAATAACTTTCAGCAAGTTTCTAAAATGGACAATACATGAATTTAAGACCACTGGCAAGAAGATTGCTCATGATCATCTTTTGAAGGCTTCCCAGTACAGTATATCCCCTTTAATAGATCAATGAACAGCTGTATTTTGGTGGCAGCTCTCAAGAATAGTGCACATACCTGCGGCTCTGATTTTTCCTTCCGTCAATGATATGAGTGTTCTCCTCACTCCCTTTCATCTTTCATCACTTTCACCTTTCACCACGTTACATTTTTAAATGCTAATTGATATTCTCTTCTTGTTCTTCCTACGTTCCTCTGTATATCTTTTTTCTTTCTTAATGCTAAGTAATATTTTGTTTAGGTTTTCCATCATTGTTTTTTTGTCCTATGGAGGACACAAACATCTGGAGTACCATCACTGTTCAAGTTTGTAGACCACTCAAAATAAGCAAGCAATAAGCAAGCAATAAGCAAGCAATAAGCAAGCAAATAATGTTTACACCTTTCCTCCAATCGTCACTTCCAGATCATTCTAAAGCTGATCACAGGCACGCGTATGGCGAGTATACCATTCATCGCCCATGACAACTTCACGGTTTGCGACTACGCGTGGCACCTGATCGAGGTCGTAGAGCGCGACGGGCTGTGGAAGCTGTCGGTGGACGGCGTCGCGGCCAACAACCTCCGAGGAACTGTGAGGCTGCCCGCAGATGAACGCTACCAGTTTTACGCAGGAGGGAACCCACGTGAGTCTTAAAACTGATGATTTTTCACTTTCCTTCATTCTACATGTATGTCATGTATATGTACACTCTACTGGTTTCACACTGTTTTCACACTCTACTGGTTTCTATTGTACTGTTAAACTGGATTTTTTTGCAGCATAGCACACCTACATCATATTTGATGTTATTTTCATGCACAAGAAATATTTATCACAGCAAAACAATCCATCCTGTGCATTATAATCATCAACAAAGCCCAGTACAAAGCATTATCACAAATGTTGAACTCGTCCACAAAGAAGTTGGTAGCTATGCAGTTGCATCACAGCATGCGAACTGGCACAGGAGTTAAAAGCAGTTGGTCTGAATGTACAGCTTGATCTGAAACCGGTTTCAATAATGAACAATATTCAAGAAACAGGCGCTACCAGAAGAGCACCGAACTTGTAATCCGCAAGCTCCCTTTTCAGCATTTAGTTCGTGAGATAGCACACGATTTCAAGAGGCAGGCTTCAATGTAGAACTGTATTGTAACTATATGGTTAGCACAGATTGTAATGTGGATTTGTCTGAACCTTGCATTTCATTATATGCTGTAATATATTTTGCCATTTTCTAATCCAATTTGTTGTCGGCCTCTCTGCAGTGTCTAATCCTGAGGCCCCGCGGTTTAAAGGGTGTATACGACGCCTCGAGATCAACGGGAGGCTCTTCCCCATCGAATCCTCCGTCGATATCGTGGGCGTGGTCCCCCTAGAATGCCCAATCGTATGACGGCAGTGAAGACTGAAACCAAGGCTGTGCTAATTGGGACTTTCATATAACAAGAGGTTGACTTATTTCACGCTGGGCATTGTGCAAAATGGTAGAAATTGACAAATAGTTTCTTCAAGCTGCATTCCAGTGAAAATGACCAATGGCAGAAAGCCTGACATTCATCGACGTGGAGTTTTAGTGGACTGCCAACATTGATGAATTGTTTATTCTACAAAATTTGACTAATTTTTGTATTACTCCGAAGCACGATGGCAAAACCGTGCATGGTGAAATTAGACATAATAAAATAAGATTTGTAGATGAAGAGGACAAAAGTCCCTTTGATTTCAACTTTGTAGTAAAGTATGCATTTCGTGTACTGTATCCAAAAACCGTCAATCAGAAATTGGTTGTATTTGATCTAGCTAAGGCGATGTTTGCTCAACGGTATAAAATAAAGATGTTTAATTCATTTCTTATAAATGGCATACATTTTATGTTATGTTGGGACTTCTCTCAGTATATGTATCTATGATGCAATAAGACGGGATCTTCCTTTCTTTTGTAAAGAGAAGGTGTGATATGTTGCTTTGACACATTGTTGATCTTTCATAAAGATGTTGACATATTTAAAGGCAGAATTGGTGCTTACCTTTGTAATGTCTGGCGTATATATTATTGGTATGAACTTATCCTGTTGCATTTTTACACCATCAGTGTATTTTATGCGAGGCGTATCGATTATGGTGTGAACTCCTCTTTCACTGGTGCATTTTTACACCATCAATATGCCATTTATCATTTATATGCATTATATAGTTACTGATATGAAGTCCTTCTCTCACACTGGTGCATTTTTACACCATCAATATGCCATTTATCATTTATATGCATTATGTAGTTTCTGATATGAACTCCTTCTCTCACACTGGTGCATTTTGACACCATCAATATGCCATTTATCATTTATATGCATTATATAGTTTCTGATATGAACTCCTTCTCTCACACTGGTGCACTTTACATCATCAATGCATTATATGCATGGAATACAGAGTTTAGTATTAATTCCTCCTGTTCAACAGGTTCATTTTTATACCATCAATGCATATTGAATTATGTGTAGCATTCTAACATGCCTTCATGTGTATACATTGCCAAATCATCAGGAAAACATAGACATGATTTTAGACAATCAGCATACTTTGAATTTGTAATTTGGATAGAAATTTAAAGTGTTTATTTGTATGTTTATTGCATTTATTGCATGAAATACCATGTGAAAAACTGTTGATTTGCATATTATTTACAGCTTGGGTACTCTGAATAAGTGAGATGAATGCGATTTTTTATTATTGTAAAGTATTAATTTTTGTATAAAGTGTATTTTTCTGTGGCTGTTTGTATTTGAAATATATGCATACTTTCACTGCAACGCACAATATCCAATTCAGATACTTTTTTAAAAGAAAGCAAAAATGAGGAAAAACAATTTTGAAAAGCAGATTATATTTTCTTAGGAAACTATATATCCTGCATTGCATTTAAGAATATATGTGATAATTAAAAAAAAAAAAAAAAGATGTCTAGAGTCAATCATATTAATTTTCTTTGCAATTATTTCAGGCATCTTCAAAGGAATGCTAAATAATGTCAATATTGATTAGATTATTCTCAAAATATTGAGACAAGTTTCCTTATTTCAAACACAGGATATTTTAAGTGATTTTAAAACAGTTTTGAAAGAAAGACCTGCAAAATTATGTGTATTATGTACAATTTTGACAAGAGGCAGGGAAGGAGCATTATTTGTGAGTGTTGTAGAAACTATGTACAGACCTGTAATATCTTATTTATTGATTATCTTAGCAACGAGTGAAATCTAGAGATACATTTCTGTGTTATATTACATGTCAGTGAAATCTATACTTTTCTATATTTTAATACATGTAAATTGTACATATCATTTAATCCAAAGACAAAACATGTGGTGCTTGTTGTATGATATTATGTGTATTTTGTGTATCATCTTACAATAGGTTTTGGTATTAAATGATGAAATATCAAGATGTAGTTTGTTTTTCATGACATCAAAGGCTGCAATTTACCAGCAAATTTACTGGTAATCCATCATTTTTATTCATGTTTCACTCTAAATGAATCAACATACATGTAGCGTTTATTGTAGGTAAGTTAAATACGTTATTTGCTTATGAGTTTTAATGCCATTATAAATCCATTTATTTCACCAGGGATCATTTTGGTTTTTGCATTATTAGTTATCAGCTTTTTATGATCAATATTTTTGAAGACATTTTCACTGCCTTTCTCCGTAACTTTATTTTGCAGGGATTTTGAGGGAGGATGCTTGAGGAAAGTTTCATATCAGCATTATTTGTTATAAAGTTATTTTGTGCATGAACAACATGGTCATTGCATAATTATAAATCCGTTTCCACTGTTCCATAGTAATAAGATTTAAAGAACAATGGACCTCTGAAGTCAAGGTGATTTAGATGAAAATAAAGAACAAGATTGGTGAAACCTTTGTTCTCAAACCTATGCAAAATGTAAAATTTTGTGACAGTTACGTAATTCCACTTCACCCCGGAATAGAGTGTCCGATTTGGTCAAACTTGGTCTAAAGAGTTGTTAGACATGTTAAAATGAAGAGGTCCTGAAAAGGTATCTCACAATACGAGCAGTTGCACATCAGTCATGAATATTGTACAGAGGAGGGTCAAACTGGCCCCCCCCCCCTCCCCTAATTCCCCCCACGTCAGGAGAGGGTTAATTAACCTTTTTAAGATTGTGGAGAGAGTATGCAAACTTGTAGTAATTTCCATGAAAATTTCTAAGTCAGATATCATTCTTGCACTTTGTTTTGTATGCAATGCCTTCTTTATCGCCTTCCAGTCTGGTTTTAATCTTCCTTAGACACAATTTGACTGCTAAAAGTAAAACAAACAAACTACAATATGCTGAACAAAGTGTGCTATCTGTGTAAATATGTAAATACTTATTTATGATGCAACTAGCTATGATATTTTTTTTGAAAAATGCACTTGTTATTGATCACTCTATTGTGCCATCATTGTTTTATTTTCTTACATTTCATGTAATGGTGATCAAGATATTGTAGTACAAAGATTCAAGTCTCCATACAGCATGGAAGAAAAAGTCTTCCCACAATGCATGGCAAATCTCATGTTTTCAGTCATTCCTAATTCTGGGCTAGTGCATTAGCGTACAAGAAAGGAAGTGCGTTTGACTGCAAACATGCGCTGCATTGTGGGATAGCTTTTTTTTTAATGCGGTGTGGAGAATCCTGATAACTTTTGTCCCAATTTGATGTTACGTTAACCCTTTGGGTGCTAGTGTGCATGTTGTCACCAATAATGCAAATGATATCACATTCACCAGGGACCTGTTGCATAAATAGTAACTTCGCTATCAATGGCAACTTCTATGGCAACCTTGAATTTGATTGGCTGTTGAACAATGCTACTATGGTATTTACCATTGATGATAGAGTTACTATCAATGTTTAGTTTTATGCAACGGGGCCCAAGATTTTATCTAGCACAGAACAGGTGTCATGCTTTGGGTCTGCTTCGTTGTCTTCTTATGGACTTTCTGGGGAAAAAAAAGTGCTTTTGGTTTTGTTGCTTCTCTGCATGTTTAAAGTGAAGAGAAACATCTCTAAACTTCATAACTCAGGACTAAACAATGTATTTCATTTTTATAAACTGGAGCTACAGGTGCACTGTATATTGATGTGTAACACAATGTCAAGTTCACAATTGTGAAGTTAGTAGTGCAGACTTGATTTCAGATATAAATTGAACAAAAAGATGGAACTTGGATGCTGAAAGGATTTGTTACACGACATATCATACACCTATTCAGAATTATACACCATTCTTGAATGTAAAATATTATTTTGTTCATATTTTACCAAATCAAAAAGTGATGTAATTGTGTGTCAGGTTGTTGGTCATCAAATATGTGGTGTTTTATGTTGTGTGTTGCTTACAATACTTATGAAGATACTGAATCTTTAATTACAAAATGTTTTACAATGAATATATTCAGGATATGGTTTGGGTCAGATCATCATGTTTTGCTCCATTTCTCATTGATCCAAGTATTTAATGAACGCAGAACGATTGAAATTCATTTTAGGTACTTTTTCGATTGTTACCTTGACATTTTCGTTGATTTATTATTTTGATATGTAGTGTACCCATGTTGTGAGTTTTTGAATTTTATCAATCATAATTTTCATATGCTGAATTACAAAAACTACCCAGTTGATATGAAATAATTGAAGTGATGTGCTGAAATCATTATGGAAGAAAAAATAATAATTTTGGTGTAATCTATGTAATATCTTTTGTATACGAGTTGCTTGGTAGTCATTTAAATTATTTGATAGTGTACAGGTTGTATTTTGAATGTGAATAGAGATAGCCTTAGCCTTGTGCACAGAAAAATCATGACTTATTTTTCCAAATTAATTTGGAAATGTCTTATAGCATCTGTGATTTGCAAGGCAAAAGAAGTTGAAGTGTAATTTTTTTGTATGTAAGGGATGATTTTGTCATATTTTCTGGAGAGACAAATACACGGACAATCATTATGATGTACATTTTATGTTTGTGAATGTCCCCCACAGAGAGCTGGAACCATGAATGTATGGTTAAATGACCCATTAGTTAGTGTGTGTGTGCTGTATAATCACCAATATGGTTTATTATATCATTGTATATATAGTCGATGGGGCACAGGCGATGCTATAATATGCACTGCCCCCTGGAGGCTAAAACAGAACAGTGAAATATTCCAAATACCTCAGGGGGTGTATGTTTTTTGTTCCAATATGCTTCAATTCTGTCTCATTTTTATCATTGTAAATTGCATGACCACAGAAATTTTGTATTTTTAAGAATTGTAGATAATTTTATGATCTTGATTGTATATAGAACTGCATAATTTATTTTGATTAGACTGTTTTCTTCAATTAGTAAGTGGCTTTGTAAGATGTTGTTTTAGAATTGAAATCGATAATATGATGGCCTGAATGAAATTGACCAATCACGGATGAGGGTGTTTCTGCCCATGACTTTGCTGCAAAGCAGTTGGTAATATATTTCTATGATTATGAACAAAACTGAATTGTTGTTAAGTCGTTTTTTACCTCGTGCATGTATTATAGATTTGTAACTGTTTCTATTTAGTGCGTGTGTGTATGCGTTTGTTGCTAATATGTGTGTGTGATATCCGTGTTTGTATGTTGAGTGTGTTATAGTGTGTGTTATCATGATTGATGAGACAATAAAGAACTTAGAAAAAGAATACTAAATAAGAAGCAATATTCATTTTCTTCTAATAAGGCACAGCAATATTTATTTTTTTGAAAATACACTTACAGGCAACTCCGCATTGATTGTACATGTAGTAACCAATGTCACATAATACTACAATCTCATAAACAGCACACAGAATCACATTTAAAATCGATAGCTTTACGAATGTGATGATCTTGTTCAATATTATACCGAAACTATTACAGTGCTTTCCACGTGCGCTAGTGTGAGACCTTTTTCGTAGGTCTCAATTTCTGTATACTATACATATTTGCCCCAGTATTTGGTATAAATAGTCGACTTGTAGTATATTTTTCTGATATAACAAGGAAGATTGAAAAACATCATTTACATACATTATGAAGGTTTGAATTCGTAATGTGTTTACAAGAAAAAAATAGTTCGCATAACAACTTTCTTATGCAACAGTCTATGATGTCACGTGCAGAATGGTGTTTTGTACGTTATTTGATACATGTATAAATACCTTCATTTATACTATATGGGTCAAGATGCACAAAATATAGTCTTATTATGTGACAGAGGCCAAACTAAACAAGATTACAAGTTCACTGCTTAATAAGGTTTGTGATGTTAACATTTCTTACCGATAATGTGTTTAAAATTTGCATCTACCTCGCATAACAACACGACCCCTTGCCCGTAATTGGTGCAAACGATGTCTACTATTTATATGATAAATCATGGAATTGTAAATTATCAATCTTGTATTACAAATCATTCAATTGCCAATAATCGATAATCTATATCATGAGATTGTTGTATATAAAAGTTTCTATTATTTCCATAGAGGCCTATAGGCATACATAAAAAAAAAGAAACCCGACAAATATTTGCAAATGCTACCAACCTTGGTACAGTGATAACATATGACATGATTTTTTTCAATTGATTCGTGTGTCATAGGCAAATAACAATATTGATATTTCAAATCAATTTCAAGGTAATGGCCAAGCAAATTCAACAATGGATAATTGCAATACTCCACTGTATGCGCAGGACAGCGGTGGTATATAGTAGACTGCGCTTTAAGTTGAATTTCTATAGTTTGTTATGTTTCTTCCCTCCTCAATAGTTTCCCATGTTTTATTAGGTATAAAAGAACATACAAGTACACGATAAATCACAAAAAACAATCTATGTTGGTAACTAACAAATCGATAAATACACAAGTAAACACAACACTAGTAGCAATAATGATTATGATTACAGAGCAACAGGACAAGAGATAAGAATGCTAGAACCATCGAAATTAGAACTTCAAAACATGATTTTTTTTTTTATATTAGATGAAGAGCCAATTTACCATTCTTTGAAGCAATGACATATTCGATGTGTGGGCTGAATAAAACATAGGAAAGAGTCAAAAACTGGCATCACGGTGCGATATTTACAGCAGTGAAAAATAGTACCTGGTATATACAGTGATAAAATTGATACATGAGCTAGCAAAATATAAATCGTCACAACCAAAGTACCAAACTGATGTCGACATATGAGCATGTTGTCAAGACAATTGGCTCTTAACAAACTCACTCCAGTGAGAGGTTTAGCAGGCCGATTATTGTCTATCGGGCTAGTGACGGATATTAATACAGTCCCCGTTGTGACCACCGCTGCTTGCTCTACCCGCATAGTTTAGAACCAGTTGTCTTGACAATAATGCTCAAATGACGTCACACTTCAGTACTCTATAGGCGTTGATAATAGCCCGTCCGGATCTCATTTACGTCATATTAACCCGAGAAATGGTCCACCGAATGTCATCAAACTTTGTACAACGATAGGTCACATGTGCAATAAAAGGTCTGGGTTAATCCTAAAATGTCACTGTTTACTGGAAAACTAAAAAAAAATTTGAGCAAATTCTATCAAAAGTTGGTACACTGCGTGAACCACAAATACAATATAAAGGTCCTGGGCCCTGTTGCATAAAACTTATCACTGATGGCAACTCTGGTACCAATGGCAATTTCTATGGAAACCTTTTGTTAGCTGTCAAGCGATGTTACCACGGTAGTTACCATTGATGGCAGAGTTACCATTAATGGTAAGTTTTATGCAACGGGGCATAGTTTATGAACTAGTTAACATGAAAGTGACGTAGATTTCACATACACTGTATATTATCAATTAAAACTAAAATTACCGTGTAGTTTGCCTCCAAAACTTAGTTTCCTTTTAAAATACAAAGCGAAGTTGTAGTTATCCATGTAATCGTCAATTTGTATAAACATGACCATTCATGGTCAGAACCTGAGATGAAATGTCCCTGGTAACAACATTGATCCCAGAGAGTTTCTTTATAGATTGCCATGTTCAAATAATGTTCTCAGTCCAAGGATCTGCAAGCACTAGACTTGAATTTTAGACGACCCGATCAAAATTGTAGATGATATGTAATGATTAGTTAAACCCAATTGTTTTGGACAGAAGTAGATAGAGGTGTATAGCCGCCAACCCCTTTCTAACGGCGGACACCACTTGATGATGATGATGATGATGATGATGATGATGATAATGATGATGATGATGAAACCCAATGAAAGACACTTTTTCAGTTGTCATATTCTGAGGAATTTTCTTAAACAATAGTTTCATTCATTCACCGTAGGATTACACAACTTCCTGTTTTGTTAACCTGCAAAGGTACACATTGCCTTCAAAGTGTATTACCCAATTCACTTTGTTAGAGCGATCTATGACTTCTGAGCATGAAAGCTATGCACGTGTGATGCGTTTTGCGTAACGGGTACACGTGTATATGCAGAAACCCAAAGAAGAAACCTTACGCATCAAATATCGTACGCAGTTACCTTGATAAGTATCGCTTAACGTAAAAATAAAAGTTAATGAGAAAAAACATAACACTAAAGCCCACCACAGAAGTCACGATCCGATCAGTCGTACGACTCTGCGACTGGCGGAATCGCAGGGCCCGGTCATGGATTTGTGTAAGAAGGTGACGTCACATTTCCAGTCGTAAACCCTTTCGACCTCATAATTGCTGCACAATTATGTCATCCGCGGTGGCCTTTAATTTGTTTTATTATGCATGTGTGTTTGTGTAATACTGGCCTGCTATTATAAGATATAGTAATTAAAGAAGCCATGATACAATGCTTTCTTTTTGTATAAAGTTCCTATGCTGTTTCTTAATTTCCATGCAGTTGCCGTTCTCAATATCGACGTAATCATCGGAACGTCGTATTTGTATTTTATGGTAACAAACAAGTTTATTTATGAGACGATATTCACTAAACGAAACCATGAAAAATCCTGTGTCTGAAAGAGAAACTACATCCCGAAGTTATGTTGGTTTGATTAATTATGAAATAATGAATAATGAATCATAAAAGAAACAAATCAATGAGGGTTTGACAAAACTCGGTTAAAGGATAACAGGGTTATCATAATTGTCACACTATTACGTTTGTGACGTACCTTGTGAGCTACACTACAGCTCTAATGAATTGGCATAGGGAAAGGGAAAGGGAAGGAATGGAAGGACCCGCAGTTTTAAGCCGTGGTATATTTTGTCCAGTGCAGCATGAAACGCGGTTTAAAACTGCGGCTCCTTCCCTTTCTTCCCTTTCCCTTTCCCTATGCCAATTCCTTTGAGTTGTTGTGTATCCTGCTTTAAGTTGTATACTATTTTGTTTTCAATTTCCATTTTCTCAAAATGATATATACTATTCTACCTGAGCATCTTATATAGGTACACACATACCTCTATGAAAAAGTCCCTTCACCAAAAACAAGAAAAAGGGCAATTTAGAAAATCATGCGGCACACAACGAATTGGAGAGCAGCTCACAAGTGACGTCACAAAATCCCAAATCTTTTATCCTTCGACGGATTTTCGTCAAACCTTGAATAATCATTCGCAATGCGTAACATATTTAACATTATTGAATAATATGTTGCTGTTATGTTTGGGTTATAATGATAAAAAAGCAATTTAACTCCAGAGTGGAACTTTCCCTTTAATTTTCATTTTCAGTAGGGCTGTCCTTGTCATACTTATTCATGATACATCTACTCGAAGATACCACCAGAGCTTCTTTCTAAATGCCCAACGTCTTCATTTTCATACAGCTGCCTTGTTCAATTTCACGGTCACACCGTAACAAACACGCACATTCATGCTATATTCCTTGAAGGAAACATTAAAGCAGAGCTTCTTTCCAAACAATCTCCCTCTCATTCTCATTCCCTCTCTCTTCCCTTCTCCATCCTCCCCCTCCCCCACGGCCACACGAATAATCAAATAGATCATGGAAGTTAAATATCTGAAATAGGCCTCCATACAATGATATATGAATGAATAGATAGGCCCAATCTAACTTTGACCGACAACCCCCCCCCCCCCAAAAAAAAAAAAAAAAAAAAAAACACTAACAAACAAACAAACAAACAACAGCAAAAAAAAAAAAACAACACAAAAACACAAAAAACTCGATGTTTCTCAAAGTGCCAGCGTAGAGCAAAAGTTGCTAGGCAACTTTCCACAACACACCCAAAGACAACATGTGATATTGGTAACTTCAATTGAACTGCGGTATCTGTTTAGTATTGATGCTCGCCAACTAAAATATTACAATCTGGGAGACATGCATCTGGCTCAAATGCCACACACATAATTTTATATTGTGCAGTTCTCTTTTACAAGTGTACGTGGTGGAATAACAACCGATTTTTTTTTTATGTGTAGGCCTAATGAGCATAATAAGGGATTACGAATCAAGATAAAACTCCTTTTTGCCTGTCTTGAATTTTTTGTACGAGATCCACCTGAGTGTAGGCTAAATCCAAATTAGGTGTCGGATCTTTAACCTTTGAACCGGTCTGAACAACATCCGGGTCTTCTAGCACGTGATAGGTGTGCGCGTCCATCGGCTGTGTTGTCGGTGACGATGGCCCACGCGCGCTGTCCGGGTGCGCGTCGTCAAAGAGGACGTTGTAATCGCCTTCGCAGATTTCGTTATATACGCCCTCTGTTGGCTTAACTTGAGGCACGACTCGGCGGTGAGCTGCGGAGGTGAGAGCGGGTCCGGTGCACGAACTCCCTGCCGGATTGTCGGGGGTGCTCTCCCGAGGACAATCCGTTGCCTTCACACGTGATGGAGAGGTACCACTGAGAAGACGACAATTAGAATATTGACGTTGTAATCTATCGTTTATGATCATCTTCTTCGTGTTGTTCTCCTAAATCAACGAAGAACCATGACGATGACGATACAAATTATTGTTAAACAAAATCTCCTTCTTTAGCTCGTTTTCTTCTTTTTTTTTTGACGATCAATACCGAGTACCGAAGTGTGACGTCACTTGAGCATTATTGTCAAGACAACTGCTTGTAAACAATGCGGGTAGAGCAAGCAGCGGTGATCACAGCGGGGACTGTAATTGGGAATGCCCGACACTAGCCCGATAGACGATATCGGAACGATAAATCTCTCGCTGGAGTGAGTTTGTTTAGAGCCAATCGTCTTGACAACATGCTCATATGACGACACCACTTCGGAACTCTATGACGTCATGAAGTATTGTCATTTAGTTACCGCCTTATTCCTTCTATTGCTATTTTGCTCCACTTCTTCTTTTCAACTTGTTCAAATTTAATTTTCTCACCCCCCTTCTACTTCTTCTCCATCTTGTCATACTCATATTTCGTTAACATATCCTTCTCCATGCCCCCCCCCCCCCTCTTCATCTCTCCATCTCCTGTTCACCTGCTCAAATCAATCATTTTCCTTGCTCCTGCCACCTTCTGGTATGGTCCCATCTCACATTGTGTCTGATATCGACACAGCAAAGTATGGTATATGAAACTATTTAAAATCCACTGCTGAGCTACTAGAACCCCCCCCCCCCCCGCCCCTAACTCCCTATCACACACAGATCTCCAAACCTACCCTGCTAGAAGTGCCGACAAGGAAATCAATTGAATTCGATGGGGAGATATCGTTCAGGGGGCCAAGAATATTCACCAAGGAGTAGAGATGGTGCACATATATGTGAATGAGACGTTCTTGTATCCAGTGACCCATGATGTCATTGTAAAAATGAATCCTTTATATTTCGATCTCTGGTTTGATAAATAGGACAGACTCTCTACCTCATTAAAACAAAGAAAAATTCTGGGGAAATATTTATGAAACTTTACTAAGCCTAGTTAGTTACTAAAGTACATCGAAATGCACGCATTGTAGTAGCAACTCGGCTAGCAAGCTTTCATGAATAATGGCCCCTGACTACTAACTTACCTGAACACATGCGTCCACTTCAAGATCAAAAGAAATATAAAAATAACTCCAAGAACTGACGCAACAGCCACCACCGGCACTAGGACAAACAACAACACAAAAACCACGTATAGGTAATCAAACACTGAGTAGACCGAGGGCTGTAATTTAATTTGTATTAGTGAAAGGAAGATCGCCATTTTGGGGATGTAAATTGGCAACAGGTTCTTGAGGGTGTGACGTCATAGGCTTACTTTCGTCCTATTGATTTGTTTGTTTTGGTATCCCCTTTTCCCAATTTTTCGTTATTTCTGATTTGATTGAGTGCAAGTTATCTATGGGCAAAATACCCCCTTTATACTGAATGTAAAATAAATGCGGCAATTAAAGTAGGCTTATACGTCTACGTAGTGGTGTTAACAATTTCCCAACCAGAGCTCAAAAAAGGACTTGATGTAAATTTGTGAAGACAAGTATTTTTGTTTACAATATACCTATATTTTTATTTGTTATTTACCCAAGAGCCAACATTGGAGCCTCCACTTTTTTCTCTTCTCATCATATTTTCGCCCTTTTGTATTTCTTCATTTTTCTCCTTTTAGTAAGCCCATAGCTAGGTATTATGCATCCAGGCATGTGACAGCAAATTTATTATTACTGCAGTTTAAAGGAGAATGAAACCCGCACATACGTTAATTGAATAAAAACAAGACGAATACCAAAGAAACAGATCGTTTCGAAAACTCAAACATGTCACAACGTGGCTGTAATAAGTATCTCAATAAAAGCAGAAAGAACTAAAAAGTGGGAAAGGGTGATTAATGGATACCAAAAATAAACCAATAGGACGAAAGTAAGCCATGGCATCACACACTCGTGTACAATGTTGTATGATTAATGATAAGATAATGAGATGTCAGTATCAATCGTTAATGATGTACATGTAGCCTATACCATTCTAGTCACATTATCAAATGCAATGCAATTACGATAATGCTAACTGAGGTTATGTCGAGTTCACCTGGAATATTTATAACGGTAGGCTATACCAATGCATTTCACAATTTCAAATTGACCTAATCAATATTTCACTGTACAATAACTATTTATCAATTATACATTAGTATTATATTATTGCATTATAGTATGTATGATAGGGGAGAGCGGGGTAAATACGGACATAACATTTCAAACTTCTGTATTAGCACAACGAGTAGTCCCTGGACATCGTATAATGTACATATGCGGTATACCCTCATTATGTCATGGATAAAGGCAAACAGCGTTAATTATTTTTTAAGTTATCTTTAAAAAAGTATTGTCATAGATGTCCGCTATTCCTCGACCAAAAGTGGGGAATTACGGACATGTGGTGAGGTAAATACGGACGGAAGATATGGTTGACTGTTTCGAGCCTTGCCTAAATGAGCTACCCCCTTCCAACGCTTAAGCAATCGAAGGAGACACTAACTATTCCGTACATAGTTCTCTCATAGTTCTGCGAGCATCAATTGACCAATCACGTTCTTAGAATAATCATGAATATTCATAGAAGGGATATAAATCCCTTTATACCATGGCGCACACTTACCTATTATCCAAATCACTGTTTTCTTGTTGTGTGTTTTTACTGAAGCAGGAGTTGGTTGTTGTGTGGGCTTGGTAGAAAGACTACTCGGATTCGAAGTAGTCCCTGTGAAACAAAATCGTACGAGATACTGCTTTATGGGGCTGTGTATGCATCGTGTATAAAAATTTACCCCGTGAAGAGTTTAAGAATTCAGGCTTCTACTTTGGATAGTTTCGAAGAATCCAGTTAATGAAGCAGAACATAATTGCCCTACTTTGACAAAAGAAAGCAACTAACAAAATGGATCTTTCTTGTACATGAGCAAAATGTGTATGTCACTGGCATTGGCATCAGTGCAACACCTCATCATGTTAGATTGAAAATCTCGCAGCAAGATTCGGATTTTTTTCTGTATGTAAGGAATACTAGGTACATCGAGGAGTATACAACCCCGATTTGAGTGATTTGTCACTTGCTTCCTTTTGCCGAAGTAGGACAGTAAAGCTCAAGGGCATTGTGATCATGCTTCAGCCTTCCTGTAGCGATGTGGGTCTTTTCTACAGTCTGCGTTAACTCCTTCTCTGCCATACCCCACAGTCCATACTACCCTATGGGAATTGAGTGTATTACCAGTGCCTACATGACTCAATGGCGCATAAAGAGGTTAAGAATTGCTAACATTTGAACGACCGGCAACGCCATAACATTTACTACAATATTCATGATATTCGTAGAATTAGTTTAAGCATGTATCAGCTAATTGCGGCTTCAAATGTAAGGATGATGACAATGGTAGTAATGATGATGATTTTATTGATGTGGATGATGGCTTGTGATGATGATGATGATGATGATGGTTGTGATGGTGGTAGTGGTGGTGATGGTGGTGATGGTGGCAGTGATGGTGATGATGGTGGTGATGATGATGATGGTGGTGGTGGTGGTGATGGTGATGATGTTGGTGGTGGTGGTGGTGTTGATGATAATGATGACGATGGTGATGACGATGATGAAGGTTGTGGTGGTGATGATGATGATGATGATGATTATGAGATGGTGTTGGTGGTGGCGATGATGATGACAATGATGATGACGATGATGGTAGAGGGTGATGAACTGATGATGATGGAGGTGGTGATGATAATGGCTGTGGTGATGATGATGAAGATGGTGGTGGTGATGGTGACGATGATGATGACGATGATGACGACGATGATGGTAGTGGTGATGATGATGGTGGTGGTGGTGGTGGTGGTGATAATGATGGTTGTGGTTAATGATGACAATGAAAGTGATGAGACATAATGGACATCGTGTTATGATGACGATCAAGGTGACTGCAGTGACAATGTCGATATTGATGAGTATAATGATAATCGCAGTGACACTGTTGATCTTTTAAGCCTCGCGTACTTTTACTTCTACACATTGGGAGTTTCTTCCAAGACTATGTTTTTTTTTATATTTCAAAGGCATTAAATTACCATTTGCCTAAAGGTACGACGTCCCTTTTGCCTGCCTTAAATCAAGATGTTTGTAAATACAATGTAACACGGAAGAGAATACCATTTGAGAACCTCCCTCATAGTGAAAGAACTGACAATTGACTTTTGGTGGAATCACGGATCCGTTGGTACAGTACCAACTGATATGCCCCGAGTACCAACAAATCTGTGAGAGCGAGAAGTGCATGCCTAAATGTCAGTACAGTGAGTGCAGTGTACATATTTTATGTTAAATTCACGATTTTGAGGAATGGACGGGACATCAGCCTCAGAGAGAAACTGAAACAGATACTTTAGTAGTATTTTGTGGCTTATTTGATGCTATATAATCAAAATAAGATTTTAGGCGCCCGGTGCGAAAGTGCATTAGGGCCAACACATTTCATTCATCAGATCTTGTGTAGATGTATAACCACAGACCGTAATACGGTAATTGCCCCCCCCCCCCCCCCCCCCATGAATAGAATTGAGCCTGACATGCAGTCTACTACAGATTAGTTAATAATTTGTGCATTATTTGAATGGTAGATATCCATAAGCTGTCAAAATTCACAGGTATGTCCATCATAACTAGCCTGAGGTTCGTGTCAGATTTTACTGGATTGGAGGAGGTCTGCAAAAGGGAGACGGCACTTTAACTGAAATGGTTGTTAGGCGAAATAAGTAGGTCCATTAGCTTCACCGAAATTATTGTTAGTAAAAAAAAAGGAAAAAAAGAAAGAAAAAAGGAGGTCCATTGTATCAAAGTTGCATCTAAAAATATATACGGTTTCCTTTTAAATGTTACCAGTGATCAGTGTCATTTACATCTTAAGCAGTTTATACCTCTCTCTTCAATCGCCAAAGCGACGAGTTTAAAGTCTTCCGCCTCTGCCGTCCACGATACATTGAGGGTGAGAGCGTTACTGGACGAACTGCATAGAGACCCCTCTTTCAGCTGAGTGCAGCACGGGTCTTTTCCAATGCATGTACACGAGTTGCTGCCACAAGTTGCAGCGAGGGTTGTGTGTTCGTGTTCCAGCACGGCCAGAGAGATTGTTCGGCCCTCCGGTGCTTTGATAGCAAATTCAAAATGACCAGCCCTTTTCATCGTCACCGTGCAGTTGATGCTTGCTTCCGTGCTTACGTTTAATGGTAAAGCTTAAAAAAAACATTATAAACATTGTAATTTGTGTATTATCAAAATACGTCGCAAGAGTGCAACTTGCAACTGGTATGATACATTAAGATGTATCAAGATATACGATGTGTGATTACTGATTATGAAATTGTCAAAGATATCATAACTTCGTAATTTTCTCTGCTTTTGATCAAAAAACAATTCACAAATGTCTTTTGTTACCAAAAAAAAGGAACGTGTTCCTCGTCGATAGTCAGAAATTTGAAAAGGTCTAATCCGTGAATGACATCTGGTAAAAAAAAAAACAAGAACACATCGCTTTACAAGCAATGCACGGGGCAATTCAAAATTCATTGTGTAGACACATTTTCTTGAATAGCCAATCATCAAAAAGGAGATTGTGAGATACAATATTCGATTGGAATACAAGCTCTTAATTAACAACGCCTCTGCTTTATTCAAGATTATTTTACATAAACCAGATATTCAATTCACACAAATAGTAGTACCCATTATAATTTCAACAGAGAGCAGTTAAAGTTTAACGCCAACCTTTTATTAATACCATGCGTATGGACCAGTGAAAGGGTAGATCAGTTTTAACTTGGAATACTGGATTATTCCACAAATTAAATCGTAGGCTGTCAACCCCGTTTTTCTCCCTGGGAAACTACCCATATATTATTTGTGTTTGTTTTGACGAAGTTCACTATTCATGTTATTCTTATCATGCTTATGATTATCGTACATCCGTCTTTCGAAACTGTCTTAGCGCTACCAGAGACAAAACGTATTTATCTAGTCTTCCGTCCACTTTTCGCAACCCAAAATCACCAATCAATGACAATTTGGTCATCCCATTTACCTAGTTAGGAGTGACGGATAATCATATGTGGGTTTTTTTTTTTTTACAAGACTATAGATCAGCTTGTTTAATCACACGTTTCTGCTTATGGGCTTATAAATAGACTTATTATTACATGTTGTAGGTACCATGCAGAAACTTGAATGGTGAGTACCATGTGATTGTGTGACTTGTATCACCACTTTAAACGTGAGCCAGGGAGGTGGGATAGAATTCACTTTTTTCTCGAGCTGAATGCGGTTTATATTAGTTTTATATCCCTCATCGAGACTAAGTTTGTGATGGGCCATGCAAGAAGCAAAGTATCGCAAGTCCCGAAGATCCCTCTTAAGTTAGTTGTAAATGCAGCAAAGCCACCCATTGGTACTTCCTGCGGCTTGAGCAATACAACGGGAATGCATGCTGCACCTCGGCCGCAACTCCGCAAGACTTCACCGAGCACTCAATCCTGCAGCACGATAGAGCGCAAAAAAGCAACTGAAAACTAGAGCAATTCGACTGCCGCGCAGTCGATAAATATGCCTCCACCTCTTTGCTAACTCTCTTTTTAGATTTATTCTCAGAAAATGTGTTTGGTGGGCAATGTACCATTGAATTCATATTTAAAGTGAAAATATCATATTACGTTTTCCCATGTTTAGCCAAGTTTGGCAAAGTTCATTGATCTTTGACCTCTTACTTCTTTGACTTCCAATCTAACCAGTGTGTCTAATTTAACCCTTGTATCAATTTTTTTTTAAAATTGGCAAAGTTCATTGACCTTTGAGCTCTTAACTTGCAAGAGTTGTTTTTTCCCAAACCTTCATGAAGTCTACTTCCATGAAGTGATACATCTCTGTACCATGTTTGGTTTGAATTGAATCATTAGATTTGGATTCAATGTGAAAAATAGCCAATTTTGGCAAAGTTTATTGACCTTTGACCTCTGACCTTTGAGCAATTTCACAAAAATGTCATCAGTCTACCCCCAGGTAGTGATCCTGGCTTACACCATGATTGGTTGGTATTGAAATTGGATTTATTTTGACAAATATCACTTTGGGGGCAATTTCTAGCTAATTGTTTAGCACAGTTCATTGGCCTTTGACCTTGGAACTCAGAAATTTTACCCCAAAACTCATCAGTGTACCTCCATGAAGTTATACATCTCTGTACCATGTTTGGTTAGAATTGCACCATTGAATTTGGATTTTGGTTTATGGTAAAAATATATAAATTTTTGCAAACATTGATCTTTGACCTCTGAACTTCCAGCAATTTCCACCACAAATGCCAACAGTCTAGCCCCAAGTATTGATTCATCTTTTCACTGTGCTTGGTCGGAATTGCGGCATTGGGTTTGGATTTATTGTGTATGCGGCAGTTTTTAGCCAATTTTTGCAAAGCTCATCTACCTTTGACCTCTGACCTTTCAGGAATTTTGCCAAAAATGTCACCAGTCTATCCCCAAGTAATGGTCCATCTGTGTACCATGTTAAATGAGAATTGCATCCTTGGATTTTGATTTATTGTGAAAAAGGTTAAATTTTTACAATTCATTCACAAAGTTCATTGACCTTTGACTTCTGACCTTTCAGGTATTTTACCAAAAATGTTACAAGTCAAACCCAAAGTAGTGATCTATCTTTTTACCATGTTAAATGAGAATTGCATTCTTGGATTTGGATTTAACGTGAAAAGTGTCAATTTTTGACAATTTTCCCTGTGACCTCAATCAGATTTGACCCCAATTTTACTCTCTTCATTAGTTTCATGCAATACACATATGTACCAACTTTGGAGCAAATCTGGTTAACGGTTCTCAAGATATTGCCTAAATGGATTCGGGACGGATGTACAGACGGACAGATAACCCGAAAACATAATGCCTCCGGCCTCTTCGTGGCGGAGGCATAAAAATAACATTGCGCGTGCTGCGCTTCATTTGCGACCGGGACGCGTGGACATTGACGCCACTTGAAAAGCCCTCCGATCCCTCTGACGTCACTGATCACGTCAAATGCAGTGCTCTGAAGCAATGAAAGGACCGGATTATTTTCATGAAGGATACAAAACCAATTATACCCTCATTGATATATTCCAGTTGGTTCATTGGTTAAAAGTGTGGCACATGACCACAAAATAGTTTGGAAGAAAGAGAGCGAGAGAAGCTCAGAGGGAAGATAAAGACATTATAAATATATTCGCCTCCCTCCCTCTTGTCTCAAAATCGATTCAGCCCTTGTAAATGCGCGACACATAAATTTTCAGCTGCTATTTGCATTTTAGCGGAAAGTCATGAAGCGCTCCCGGGGAAGTCCCGCTGTGTCGCGGTGGAGGCGCAATTGAGTTTCCGTTGGTTTGTTCTAGCAGCACGAAAACAACAATACATGTGAATGCCTCCTCCGCGTATATCTAACGTTGTAGAAGTTAGAGCATGGGCACTACCACCGGGTCCATGATAAGTATTTAAATAATAAACAAAGAAAATATTGCCGTAGGTTATAAAAAAAAATTCTATGATCAAATTCGGGATTTGTGTTGAATCTACTGTATATTGGACCTCACGTTAAACTGGAGGGCGTGGGGTACCAAATAATACCCCTCACTCCCCCCTCCCCCCCCCCCCCCCCCCCCCCACTTCACCTCGGGACCCAACATATTCCACAAGACTCCATATGATCATGAAATATTTGTATACTATCTTATCCAAGAGACATTTGGAATGTAATATCGAACAAGAACTGACCGTAGTTAGCGGAAGAGTGTTGATCTCTCCCACCTGAACAGTCAGATGAGCTCGCGAAATCCATGTCGGTTATCACTCTTTCATCTATTACCATGTTACAGTTCATCGCCTGTGCGCATGATGATCCTGCAAGTATGAATTGAAAGATATGTGAAATCCTTGTGAATGTACTGTGCTATCTACGTATCTAGCTAGCTAGCTAGTCCACGTCTCTCCATCGCAGAAGAAAGGCTTGTTCATCATCGTTCCATGTTTCTTAGGTGTATTTGTAGCATCCATTTAACAATTACTCTACTACTATTACTTCTACTCGTTACTTCGACTACTACTACTACTCCTACTACTAATACTACTATTACTACTACTCCTACTTCTACTATACTACTACTACTACTACTACTACTACTACTACTACTACTACTACTACTACTACTACTACTACTACTACTATTCCTACTTCTACTATACTACTACTACTACTACTACTACTACTACTTTTACTACTACTACTACTACTACTACTACTACTACTACTACTACTACTACTATTACTACAACAACAACTACTACTACTGCTTCTACTTCTTCTACTACTACTACTACTACTACTACTACTACGTCTACTACTACTACTATTACTAATACTTACTACTACTACACTACTACTACTACTATTACTACTACTACTTCTAGTACTACTACTACTACTAACACTGTCATTACCACTATTACTACTACTACTACTACTAATAATACTACTACTACTACTACTACTAATAATAATAATAATATTACTTCTGCTACTACTACTATTACTTCTGCTACTACTACTACTACTACTACTACTACTACTACTACTACTACTTCTACTACTATTACTTCTGCTACTACTACTACTACTATTACTTCTGCTACTACTACTACTACTACTACTACTACTGCTACTACTACTACTTCTACTACTATTACTTCTGCTACTACTACTACTACTATTACTTCTGCTACTACTACTACTACTACTACTACTACTACTACTACTACTACTACTGCTACTGCTACTACTACCCCTACTACTTCTACTATTACTACTATTCTCAGGCCTGGACCATGTTGCATAATAGGTTTTCAATTATTGTAACTTACCATCAACTGTATCTTCAAAGGCAGCAGGTGCAATAACGAGAGCTCATTGGCTGTTCCCATGGTAGTTAATATTGATGGTGAGTTTCAATGATTAAAAACTTATATGCAATATGGCCCAAAACAGCCTTGAAGAATTAACAATCAAAACTCATAGTATTACCTATAAACATAATAAATGCTGTTTGTATGATGAATACATTTTTTGAAATGATTTCAATTCATACAAGCTTAACGGTTGGTTGCAGTCAGTATGTCCAAAACGCGATTTAATCATTCAAATCAGATTGAATACAAACTTACCAGAGTCTGGTATAGAAGAAGACGAATAACACGCCAAATTTTCCGTTGCCATAGAAACGACGACACACACCAACGCAGAAAACGAAGCCCATGGACCGAGTCCCATTGTGAGGTCCTTCTTTTTCACTCTTCAGTGGTCACAGATTCCCTAACGCTGAGTCGAACAAAGTAATGTCAAGAGCGCAAAGACAGAGACTCGGAAGGTTCATATACTGCACTCTCGCAAAACAAATCACGGAAACTCAACGTCACGGAAACTCAACTAGTCAAAGACCAGAAATCCCCTGCGAAAACAAAAGCAATTAGACAAACCGCCGTGTTATGCAGGTTTACGTAAAGGGTGAGAGAAGGGGGTGAGAGAGAAAGGGGAGGATGGGCTGGCGATGGAAGGGTAGACCGTTCAATGTAAAAGATATAACCGTTAGGCCTTCTACCAGGTTCGTTTACTGAAATACCACTCCGACTATTAGCACAATTTACCATTGCAGTGTTAGTGTTTGGGATAAGAGTCACGATCAGGATTACGCCCGAAATGTAACTATAAGTGTAAACCGTGCGCTTTTCTATGCTCGGTAAGTTGTTTTTATGGTACATGTATGGAGCGGTTCTTCTTTGCTCTAGTCAGTACGGTGTCTAGTAGTTTGGAAATTGTGATGTTCGCTGTAAAAGGAACTGGACGAAATGGTCTGGGGCCAAATAGCCTACCAGTGAACGAGGTAGATAGCAGTCGCTCTATAAAACCACGACATTAGGTAGAGTGGGAGACCAGAACTCGACCTAAAGTATTTTTATTGATCGCCACTTGACTTGACAGAGTTGCTATTGATATCAATCACAATTCTGTAAATTAGAGGTGCGGGATTGGACTTGCGATTGATCCACATCAATCGCAACTCTTTATAAGACGGGGTCTGTGAGGGCGAACGGGTGTGAGGGAGGGGGGGGGGGGGGGGAGGAGGCTAGCATGCCCCCGCCTCGGTCCGCTAGAGCAATGTCTTTTTTCAGTATTAGTATACCAGTATTGTGCTACATCTGAGAAGAAGGAAATACCGGAAATCTTTCGTATCTAGATGAGAGGTGGTGATTAAGGATCAAAAGTTAACTATTTATAATATTTCACGTGCATATGACTTCCTTCCTTGTTTCACTTAGGACAATTGATTAATTCGCAATGAAACGAACTTAATGAATGCGCATGTTGAAGAAACCTGGGAATGATAAAGGTTTGGTAGGAAATAACAGGAACATTGCTAAGTGGTACAGATCACGAGTATTTCGAAACGATTATAGATAGATGGTGACAACATTGAAAATAAGGACCATCTTGTCAATGAAGTTCATCACTCTTTCAACAAAATGAAATGCATACTCTTGAAAGAAAAGAGTTTTACAAAATATAGATTGTTCCAGGTCAGTGGGTGTGGGTGGAATTCATCCGACTTATTGCTGCAACAACCCTGACTAGACCATTTAGCATGTCCTTAAAATCATCTCAGATAACAGTCGAATTCAAAACAGCCAAAATAATTCTCCTCTATAACGGAAATGATAATTTCCATTGAGAATATAAATCACATTTAAGCACTGATCTGAGCGAGTCGCTTACACAATGAAGCTGTCAGTAGAACGGCAAGGTATAAACTATAATGTTTTGACATTGTTACAAATGTTTGTCCAAAAATGTTCTGCGTTAATCCTTTGAATGCCAGTGTGGAAGCTCTATATGATGAGAGTGGTGTGCATCCATGGTGTAGGCCTATAAAGAGTTAACCCAATGCTTGCCAGGCATAACTAAACTCTAAACGATTTGTATGTTTGTGGAAATACCTGTTTGCATCACTGGCGTACTCGGTTGATTCAAGTATGGAGGGGTTTTGTTCTTAGTTAGAGGTATCATATTGAGAGGGACGATGTAGAGTTGGGGACAGAGTTCATTCTCGCAGGGTTTCAAATTTCGTCATGTGCTTTTGCTGTCAGTGAGTCCAATAATGTCATTATTGGTCGCACGCCCTCTTGCTGCGTATGAGAGATCACGTAGACGAAATATGTAGTGCGATGGCGATGTATCATTCATTGAACTTATTCGAGAGCCGTTGCACTAAGAATGTAGCCGTATTGTTAAAACCACAATGAGTATTATTTATTTATTGCGAAGTGATGGTGTATTTTTCGTCGACCTGAATTGGCGTGCTCGCTCCCCGGTAAGCGCTATAACGCATGTTCGAATCCCTCTGGGCCCATATTGCTGAAACCTTACTAAGCCTATTTAGTTGCTACAGTGCATTCAGCTGCATGCATTTTAGTAACTAACTAGGCTAGTTAGCTTTCATGAATGTGGTCCCTGGTTCCAAGATTGTCTTTCTGTCTTGATTGGCATTCATTTACAATATGGAGCACGCTTTCCCTACTACTGGTGTATGCCTAGAGTTAGTTTCTTTTTACAAATGTATATCATGTGTTTGGTATTTCGTATGTGACCTAGAATCTAATTAGACCGATTCAGTAGTTTTGAGCTTCACGTGGACTACAGTCATTGTTAACCATGACTTTTGCGTTCACGAAAGCAACAACCACTAACGTTTGAAAATGCAACGTCATATGAGCATGGAAGCTGTTGTCATGGTAACCACTATTATGTGTAACGAGCCCCAATGTCTTGTATAAAGGTCACTGTAGAGGACACGATCCGATCTCTCGGTCGACTCGACGACTGGCTGAATCGCAGGACCTCGTACTTGGATATATGCAAGGTGGTGACGTCACATTTTCAGTCAAAGGCCCTTACGACTGACTGCAGAATCGTGACAAAGCCGTGTTGTTTGCGGTGGCCTTAAGACATGACCCAGGTGGTATAGAGGCTGTCTAATTCCATAACACTGACAGACAATCAAACAAAATCTAGGGAACGATCTCTGACGTCGTGTTTTTACCTGTTTATGGGAATTTAATTGGTTGATATCGTGCAGGGAATATTTAGTCTTGATTTGGCGGAAAACGACATAAAGAAGATGAAGCGCCCCTCATCTACCCCACTCC
This sequence comes from Arbacia lixula, assembly GCA_963669155.1. Lineage (NCBI taxonomy): Eukaryota > Metazoa > Echinodermata > Echinoidea > Arbacioida > Arbaciidae > Arbacia > Arbacia lixula. The sequence continues at coordinate 7,467,826 of OZ022586.1, forward strand.
CCCCTCTCTCCCTCTCTCTCTTTCTCCCCCCCCCCCCCCCTCTCTCTCTCTCTTTCCCCCTCTCTTTTTCTTTGTCTCTCTCTCTCTCCCCCTCTCTCCCCCCCCTCTCTCTCTCTCTCTCTCTCTCTCTGTGTCTCTCTCTCTTTCCCCTCTCTCTTTCTCTCTCTTTCTCTCCCTTTCTCTCTTTCTCTCTCTCTCTCTCTCTCCCTCTCTCTTTTCCTCTCTCCATCTCCACCCATGTCTGTCTGTCTGTCTCTCCGTTTCTCTATTCCCCTGCAATCTCTCTGTCGACCTGCCTCTCTCTCTCCCTATGCCCATCACAATTATTTCCTTGTATATCACTCTCTCTGTCTCTGTGTCTATCTATCTCTCCAATTGTCTGTCATCGCCTCTCTATCTGTCTGTTTGTCCGTCTCTTTCTCAATTTTCTCTCCGTGCGTGTGTGTTTCTCCTCCCCCTCCCCTCGTTCGTTCATTCTCTCCTTCCCTTATTCTTTCTCTCACCATGCATGTTTGTTTCTCTCTCTCTCTCTCTCTCTCTCTCTCTCTCTCATGCTCTCTTTCTCCATCTCTCTCATCTCTTTCTCCCTCTATGTTCCTTACCCCCCCCCCTCCCCCTATCTCTCCACTTCCACCTACCGCTATCCTGTATCATATCTCGCGCATACCGACACATGTACATAAACACGCGTAGATAAAGCATTAAGTTAACGTTCTAAATCTTATTGCTTCTTACGATTACATGAAATAATGTACGATTATGAAAAAAACACACATTTATATCTATACACTTAATATCCAACCATACATTCACATATCCACATGGGATGTGAACATGGGAAAATCATACTAGGCAATATCACCACATTTGCATATGGTCTACCGATGCTTTTTATGTGATTATTGTTTTTCCTCCAATTAGAATCAGTCGTATATTTTCTTCAAAAATGTCATTAAAAATCAAGGAGGAAATGCTGACCTCATAGTCTCAATTTAGAGGAGGGGAAGGTGATAAAAAGATGCTATGGAATGTAACCATGACGACATACACACTATATGAACACCGAAATGAGAAAGGACGTTTATTTCTTTTTGGTCTTGCGCAAATTATACAGACAATAACAATTTTTGAAAACATAACAAATACTTTTAGATCAACCAAAAACTTATATACAAAGACTCTATAATGTTTGCATAATATTTATTTGCTTTTCCGTAGAAAAAAAGTGTCAAATACGTTTTCCCTCGAGGGGATATGTCAATATCTAAAATGAAAACGCGCATAACCAATAACACTACAACAATGAAACTCATCCTTGTGTATGGTAAAGCATTCTTATTGACGGCCAGCACCATATCTTTATAAACACCTTTGAACAGTCGTTCAGATACATCCTTAATTTTACCAAACAAACAACACGCGAAGTCTACCTGCAATTATGTATCTATGTAATTCATGACAGCGTTCCCTGTGTAATTCACTCTCGACCACCAATAACTCTCGAATACCAACCCATCGAGGCCATCATTGCAATATTCATATCTTTATTTTTATATTTATTTTATCTTTCATACCAAGTTGTTTAAAAAAAGAAACGGCATCATAAATTTCCTTAGTTCATGTTTACATAAACAAATGGAACAGAAATCTTTCAAAACCAGATAATATACTTCTTTGTGTGACCATTATTGCAGCATTCATATATTTATATTTTTATTTATTTTTTCTTTCATAGCAAGTTATTAAAAAAAAACTCGGCATCATAAATATCCTTACTTCATATTAACATAAAAACTTATTAACCAAAATCTGATATACAAAGACGCTATAATGTTTGCGTAATATTCATTTGCTTTTTCATACAGAAAAGTGTCAAATACGTTTTTCCTTGAGGGGATATGTCAATATCTAAAATGAAAACGCGCATAACCAATAACACTACCACACTGAAACTCATCCTTATGTATGGTAAAGCATTCTTATTGACGTCCAGCATCATATCTTTATAAACACGTTTGTACAGTTGTTCAGATACATCCTTGGTTTTACCAAACAAAAAAACGCATAGTCTACCTGAAGTCGTTCGTAACTTACGAACAGCTTGCTGAAACACCCTCATGTTTTTCATTCATTTACAGGATGGAGCATGATATCCTTACTACTTACTACTCAAATTTCTTTTCAGAATTGAAATTTTCCCTAAGATGAAAGTAATCAGTTCCCGCCTTCCAGTGGATTGTACAACACGTTAGCAACCGTCTGCTCGTCGTTGAGGGGCTTATAGAGAATGTTATCTACCATCCGGGGACTTGGCTTCGGCGGGACGTTCTGTCTCACGGCTGGTATGGGCGCGGTCACGTTACCATGGTTACGTTTGTCATTATTAAAGCTCACCGTCTCATAAGGATCGGCGGTGTCCTGCGTGTCTATAGTAACACCATCTTCGTTCACTACTTGGTATCCGCCCGTCTCGTCATCCTTGATTTGGATCGGTTCGTAGCCGTTCACTTCCGCTTCTGCAGGAGTATCTCCCGTTGCTGTGGAGATGGGGTTACCATCCTCATCAATGTAGGTGTACTGCCCCGGCCTGTTGTCGTAGAGTGGTGTTCCGTTAGTCGTTCCGGATGCCTCCTCCCCATCCTCAGCTCCTCCTCCCACCTCCCCGTCCTCCTCAATTAGCATGGACGCACGGCCTGGATTCAGAACAAAATAATGCAAGGAGTCCGCTCCCGCCTCCGACCCTGGATCGGTCGATGGTTGCGTTTCTAGTTGCTGACTTCCATCCAGAGTCCCATTGGCGTGCGTGGTACTTCGCGTTGAAGCTGCGGACCGCCACGTGCTGCTGACTAAGGTGTCGCTTCTATATTCATCTACATCCAGATCATAGGCATCGTTGCTGTATCTGTGATCCGAGTTCTCCGGGGATGATTTCTTCATCATTTGGCGTCTGTAATTGGAACATGATATATTGTCAGAAGTCAGAGACGTTCTCCGAAAACGGAGAATGAACAAATTCTCCGGGAACGGAGAATATGTCGCATTCATCGAACCTCCCTCGGTTCACCTACTTTCGCCTACGCGTGCAAAGTGAATGGCAAACCGCGACCGTTATCCAATTAAATGATTAAAAAAAATCATATTAAAAATGCCACCGGTTAGATCATCGTGTAAAGAAATTATGTTAACTAAACAGTATTAAGGTTTCATCACGAAAAATTAAAAGATGATCTTTCCGTCAGAGAAGGTGTGACCATTTGCGTCTCATAAGATCTACCGCTCTATGAAACGTGTATGCATTACTGGTAAAAGAACACACACGTGGTTTACACAGAGTTTGAATCTATTTGATGATCAATTTCTAGTTTTACATTGAGGAAACTCTAAAAGCTTGCAAAACCATCAAGTACATCGGTGATTATTGACAATGTTTATAAAAGTGTTACACATAATATATAACACAAGTAAAACGTACTGTGTGAAGTATTGTCTACTTACACTATACCATTTCTCACAGGATCGAGTCCAAATAAATGACAAATTGTCCATTTTACCAGGTTCATGTTTGTTTATTTCGTATAAATGCTCTCAACCATTTTGCCGAACTCCTCGGTGCCTTGTATACAATGTGTTCCATGACCTCATGGGGTCAACATACATTTACATATCATTTGCATGCATAATGAATTCATAGTCTTGACTCTATACACTACACTATGTAGTCCAGAGAGCTCAAAGGTAATCCCTTTTCTACCAAATGTGAGGTACGTAATTGAATGGCGCACTAAGAGCTAAAACCGACCATGTGTATGTTTTAATGGCAAGGCGATGCCTTTCTGCGAGGGAAAATTGGAAGTTGAAGGGGCCAGAGTAGTATCATACTCAAGGGTATTATTCATGTTGTGTCTGTCTACTCCGACAGAGTTTTTCACCCTTGTCTTTCCGGGTTGGTGGTCTATGTAACATATCTAACGAGCAGAGGTGTAACTCTCCTATACATACATATAGAGTGATTTTTTTTTTCTACGTATACACGTATTTCGTTATGATGACGTACCTCTTTAGTATAAAGCAGCCGAGCACCACCAAGGCAACAAGGAATACCACAGCAACCAAGCTCATGGTCACAGGCAGTGCGACGGACATACCTAGAGAGGGTGTAACAGATCAAGATAGATCAAAATGCTATGCCAATTAATCATTAATTACGTATCAGTCCATTTAGGTTGTTGATATTTTCCGTGTATAGTTTTCTAAACCGTGTATGAGATGATGTGGAATCCATTTGTTAACTGAGCATTATCGTTGATCAAGCAGATAGCCTACTGTAAACACAGTAATGCATTATTTGACCAGTATGGTACTTAAAATATTAAAAGGGAATTGAACACTGATAATAGGTTAAAGATTGGTTGCAGATTATAAAAAGCAGACATCTAGAAAGGGAATTATTTGTACATTGTATTTGAATATCTTAATTACTAGTCTTGTATTCTTGCTCTCAAAAGTCCTAATGTGGGTACTACTGTTTTGTTTACGATAGTACACACGAACAATGAAAGCATACACAGTACATAACTGCATAACACTAACGAAATGAGCTTCCCCTAGTGGTCAATGATGAGGAATCAGAGCTACTCTATTACGATTTTCTGACACTCCCACCTTCCATATGTGATTGTTTTCTACATGTCAATCTGTTTTCTCTAAATTGGCTATGTTTATTCAATCAAGCTGTGTCTTACCAACATCTCATTCCTCTTTAATATGTTGAAATTTGTGATATACGTATAATATTTCTGCGAGGTCATTTACGTCGGCATATTTAGCAAATATTTGCCTCATTTGCATGTTCCTCATTTTTCGAGGGTCTTCGCGGGCAAAGAAAATGCCTACATAAATACCGTAAAGTCAAAGAGATATGATTTAAATTTAATTTCAAATTTGGGAGTAGAAATTTGTGACAAATATTGAAGCTCAATACAACAACAAAATGAAAATGGTACAAACCACTACTGGGTATCCCTGCTCCTTCTGTGGTAGTCTGAGCCACAGGCGGTGTGGTGCTTTCTTGCTCAGTTACATTAATCGTGGCTGTACTTTCATCATTGGTATCTGTCACTGCACTGTTCTCCTCACTGGAAGAGGGCGTGGTGGGGGGAGACGAACTCACCAAGTTTCTACCCTCGGAGGCTTCTGTGCTAGAGGATGCCGTGGAAGAGAGCCCAGTGGATGGCTGTAATGTAGCTAAAATTATACATAGATGTAAGATAAGTGACTTATATTATTAGCCTAAAAACATATGTACATTTCAGGTTACATCTATCTGTTGTATATAACCGCTTCTGTGCCAGAAAATACTCGGGCCACATCAAGGCAGAGTATGACATTTGTGATACCCGAGTACCAATATAGAATTGTTTTTTGAAACTATCATTGTTTACTTGAAATTTATTTGTCAGATATTTACCAAACGACTGAGACATCTGCAAATGACAAACAAACATGTAATATCAATTGTTCATTTCTTCAAAGTTGCTTCATATCTTTTGTTTTCTTGAGAATAACACAGATTTAAACATATTTTAAAGGCCACGGATTGACGTCAATCTTCATAATATGTCCGCTTCCAACATGCAAATCCATTTCCATACAGTGTACTTAAGATTATGGGTCTCTCAACTGGAAAAGAAGAATTCTAAGTAATGGAATATAGTGTGATAGTCAAAATGCCTCACGATGCTTACACTCACGTCTCATTACTTTAAATTTAAATATTTAGGCGGGTAGACGCATACTCACTCATTGGTACAATGTCGTATAACGTGATATCGTCGATAGCCATGTCACTCTTCGCACCATTGATCCTGGACGTGAACGATATCTGTAGCAAAGTGAAAATCAAATGGGTTCGAAGTCACAGTTAAACGCAATGATTATTTACAATAATCGTTATTTTCCTATTAAAATATGATGGAAGTCTCTCCTCCAATGACAAGCGTATATCGGAACCCTTCCAGGGTGGGGAAGGGGGGGGGGGGGGGGGTTAAGGCAAACCTCACAAGGGGCCCTCACTTTAAAACATAGATTTAACCGCCCCCCCCCCCCCCCATACCCCATACATAGCGGTATGGTGATAGGACACGATCATCATCTCTGCAAAACCGTTCTTATGGATACAGTTTACGTTTGAACACAGGACGTCAGTCAACGACTTTTTAAAAGCAATTCCTTTATGTGACCCTGGAATTAGAACAAAAATAGTGCTTTTCTGTATTTGGAATGAATGCTTTTGCCACTATATTTGACATACGGACTTAGTAAATCTATTTACCTTGATCGCTCAATTTACCTATTCATATGACATATTTTATAAATTAACATTTTATATGTGAATACATTTGTAATGTCATCCTATTTATGTATATCTAATCAATTTCAAAACATTTTACAGAATGCAAATGAATATGAATACATGTATATATTTCAGATGTGGCTGCCAGTATGCAATTTATTTTTAACCTTACATTGATTAGGTATCAGACATGTAATTTTCTTACTTGAGCAGGTGTATCTTCACACGTGAAAGTCACATTCAGCTGATGCCACACGTTCCCCTGGTCCATAGAGAGTGTTTCTGTTGCATTCCCTCCCTGACAGACACTGATCGACAGAGAGCCCATAGTGGCCCCGTACATGTGATAGTAGAGCGTCAGTAGGCCCATACCGGCTGTCAGATTAAATGGCGGGGTTGATATGACTGCTTCATCACCTCCAGCAAGTTCTCCTGAGTCCGCCCAAAGAAAACTAGATACTTTTCCTACATAATCAAATGGAGTTAAGTTAAAGATGATACAATTTTATAACCTGACAATATATACGTGGTTAACATTAAAATAACATAATGTATACAAAATAGCAATATGTTCAGATACATTAATCCATATGCTTTGATAACAATTGTACAGTCCTGCCACTGTTTTCGAGTAGGTATTTGTCTTTTCGAAAGAGGTCTTACCTATTGCAGCAGACCCATTTCGATTGGATTGAGGACCCGTATCACTCTTTCCTGATGTACCGGTCAGCTTCCAGTCAAAGTCGTCCGTCGTATTCTGCATCATGCCGCAAAACGTCGCGTTGATACTTTGGATACCAAAGTCACATGAAAACAACACTGTGCAAAGAATCAAATATGAATAATGATAACCAGACCATGGTCAAAGTGGATAATAATACTGATAATGATGATAATAATGATAACGGTAATAACAGTGATCATGATAGTAATAGTAGAGATCTGGGTAAAATGACTTAATACTCAGTCGTTATGTTTTAATTTCATGAGACTTGTTGTGCCTCACAACTCAGTGAATAATACATTGTGATGGTGTCCTACATGGGAGAAAAGCTGACGAGGTTTATAATTTATGGTGTGTTCAAATAATCCGTGTTCGTAATATATTCACGACTCCCCACTAACTGCGTAGTCACGCGTTATTACCTCCACCTGTATATCGTGATGCAGTTTCATTGAGTGGAATACACTCTGAATCTATCATTTGTTGCTACTCGCCCAAACCTCGGACAAGCTTTGCGGTTACCAGACTTTGTATTAAACGCATCTTTTGAACAACGTGCATACAATTTGCATACAAATGATCTCTTGAATGTGAATTTGTTGGTCATTTAGCACCGTTGTTTCAGCTAATTTGATTAATATCACATACCATACCATTAAGTGTTCTAGGGACACACTATGATCTTCATGACAGAAATCTGCTCATAAAAGTGTTGGATGATATGAGAACAAAAATGTAGTTTGGTCCTTAAAGTGAAATAGAAGTTTTGTTGATGGGTCCACATTCATTCAGTCGTAAATCACAAGCTAACAATGTTCATAATGTTATCAATGATGTTTTGTATACAATGAGAGGAAATGAAAATAACTTATTATTAACACCTTCTCTGTTTTCGCATTTTCCAAAGTTGCGGAGCTGAGAAAGAAGTAGAACATGCCACAGCACACGGCCAATCACTGCCATTCTGGGATCAATCGCATGCGCCATGCTGAGCCGGAGACAAGTTCAGTCGGAGAAGCTTTACTGGCTGAAGCTCCCCTTTTACCGATTAGAAAGTCAAGTTTCGACAGAACGTGATCAATAAAAATAAAAATCACAGCTCAGGTAACGTAAATTCACCACACCTTCCATAACTGTTCAATACAAGTGTATCTTGTACGTATCCTGATATTGTGTTCTAAAAGTTATTTCAGACGCTGAAGTTTTGTGATATGATTATGATTATGATTATGATATAAATTCATGTCGGCATACCACCATTTTAAACCTTGGTAGAAAATTATCGTCTCGCACATTGTTGATATTTGTCGCACTCAAAGAAAAACAAATCAAAAAGCACTTCATATCATATCTAAGAATGAGTCGTACTTTCTGAAGATACGAGCAGTTTCAACCTTAAAAAAGCACATTATAATTAGTTTCGTAGTAGAAATTGTAGCTCCATTGATTGATAATTGAATGTCTGACAGTACACCACCATATACCACAACATCACAATGCAAATCGTCCCAAGCACAAATCAAACTTTTAAAAGATTAAGTTCCAGAAAGTGACTCTGTTCCAGTAACAATTCCGTCTTAGAGAATGCAATTCCCTTTCTAGAATGGACGTTGTCACTCCACTCGGATGTATCCCAAAGAAAATACTTGTTAAACACCACAAACAACTTTCACTTCACATGACGAAATATGTCAGTAACTTAAATCAGTTTATCTGTGGAAGGTGGATCTCTACTAGTAATTGTTCGTACGCAGTGCAGTTCGATTGTACGTGGTGTACAAGTTATATCTCCATTTGCATTGAATAGAATCTAAACTTCCAATAGAACACAGCTGCTTTAACACGTTGTTAATCATCCATGTCATTGTCAATATCCGAGAAATCACACACAGTTATACTGGCAGGAAAGTTGTGCTTTCATCTTTCGATTGATATGCCAAGAAAAACCGCTGCAGAAATATGTAATTCAAGTTCCTCTTCCGAATGAGGAAATACATGGATGATAAAACACACAATTTGACGCAGAACCATATGATTAAAGTGTTCAAAACGGCGTTATAATATTTGACCGTGGTGTTTTTTCTCGCTGTGCATTATGTATGCATAACGAAACCCATGGCTAAATGTACATATTCTTTTTTTCGTTCCCTCTTTTCAATGCCATGCCCGTCATGCCAGTGGTTTTTCTATTGATATGATTTCATATTCTTTCCGCTAGGTGGACACCCATTGTTCGTCAATGAATAGCTCTGTTTACAATGATCCAGTCACGTGGTTCAATAGTTCGCTTGTAGTGGTGGTGGTGGTGGTGGTGTTAGTGGGATGCGGGGGTGGGGGTGGGGGGGGGGGGGGGCGAGCGACAGCTGGACTGTTGTAATGGAAACAGATTCGCGACAATTTCGGCAAGAATTGTGTTTATCTGTTCAGCCGATATTGCAGTGACCGGTATGTAAGTAGCTGCCAGATAGAGATATACATTTCTGATTAAGGATTACTTAAAGTTTCAATCAAAATATCGTCAAAGCACCATGTTAGACTGAAGAAAAAGGTAGTTCCTTTACCGATAAACTTGAGCGAACCATTGAAGTTCAAGACAAAATGCTTCTCGATGGTATTCGTATGTATTATTTGTGACGATCTTCAGCGGCGCGGCACGCAGAAAGCTACACACGCTCAGGGCAAGAAAAAATTGCAGTTGTCTGGCGTCAGCCTTCTGTAAACGTTTTTTTTTTTCTTTTCCTATTCCATGGGGGGCCCATGGAATCCTTATTGACCTAATAAACAATGATTACTTCTAGCATGCTTTATATTACTCTTCTTTAACATGTTTAATGTGTTCACTACTTTGTCTTGTATTTCTGTTGAATAGGTAGGTATGGAACTCATTTCTTACCAGATATGAAGCCGGGATCTGAAAATGCCTTACACCGCCTTTAAAAGATCTCGATACAATGGGACCGGTTAGAGTCGATTTCTTTCCCACGGTCCCCGGGGTTTCATGATCAGTATTGTACTACTTTTAAATTAGCTTTATTTGTATGCCGACGTTCAGGATCTAGCACTCACATATTTATTTTGATTTATCGAATCCAGACCTACCAATGTGGGATAGTCTGCGTGCTTGAATCAGTTATCAATAGCACTTCTGTGCACATTTTCACAATGTTTGATTTTCTATTCAGAAGTGCACTCTCGGAAGGTTCGGCAGTACGTTCGTTTCTAAACCGTTAAAGCGGAAGTCTAATTCATTGTTATTGGTATATTAATCACAAAGAGAAAATCTGAGCGTTAAGAAAATGTCGTTTTACTGTGGACATTGTTAGCAACGTGTGCCGGACAAACGGCGCTCTATGGCATTTGCGTGTATTACTTGTGCATTTGTGACACGCACATACGGGCCATGCTTAATTTTGAAAGGGAATAACTTTACGGTGTGGCGAGTTTGGCCTAGATGTAAACATGGTCCAAGGTTGTGACCCGTTGTCTTTGTAGCCTATCTGATATGCACCTGGCTATGTACAGTGGGCAAGTTACTGGTCGCGCGAAAGAGACTGACGGGCTCGGGTGCAGCCCTCGCCCGTCAATAGATTGCCCACGAGCCCGACGCATATCGGATAGGCTATTGTCTTTGTGATTCTTTCTCATGCGTTGTTGCAATTACAACTAGTGTGCATGCGGAAGATTGTTGTTTTACCACTTCCCTGCACAAGGATGGTCTATGTCACTTTCACGCTATAATAATTACAATAAATAAACACGTTCGATGATCTAATGATTGAATTGCATTTAATGATGTGTTGTTTGTTCATTGAAATTCGCTTTGCTGACAATCACAATACAATACAAACATTGATTTGATAAATCAAGCATTTGTTTGGCAACATAAGCCTCTCCCTGTACCGGACCAAGTGCTGCTGCTGTGCAATATAATTTGTGTGTATAACCGGTACGATCAAGGAGGTTTAAATTACATGGAGTACCATCAGGCCTTTAATTAGTGCAGTTTAATTCTACCCTTCTTCTAAACGAAAGAATGCCTTACAGAGATTTTCTCTTTGATCTCATATGTTTGAAGCCGCCGATTCTCTGGACAATCTTTGCCTGAATTTGACGCATTAACAAAATAGAATGCGCAGAAGAATTTTGGGGAAATATCCTCACCCCATATGTTTGAGCAGTTGTAACATATAATGCTTAGAATGCATCAATTCAATAGAGGAATATTAATACAATAAGGTAAAAAGGCTCTAAACGTGATATCAAGTTGCAGTGTAGGAGTATTGACTTCACACTGTTCCGCATGATATTTCATTAAAAAAAATTGCTAGAAGCTATGATGTAAGATGCTGTATGACAAACTAGTATTTTCATCTGGAAAAGTATCAAATTTTATATTTGTTTGTCCTCATTAACTACATAACAAAAACACATCGTGACAAAACTACCTGTTCATCATCAAACGGCGAAATGTATGCATGTTAAGGAATATGCATTAGTTATTGTAAAATCCAGGTGTACATGATGCAATTGCGTATACACCAAAATGTTAAGGGAAGCTGCTAGTCATGAATATTGAATGACGGAACCAAACCTCGTTCAAAGGGATGGATGGATAAACATCCTCGTACCATACTTTAAAGGGGACCACCCTGAAATCATTTTTGTTTCAATAAAAAGAGACAAATGAAAGAAACATATGAGTGAGGGTTTGACGAAAATCGGTGAAAGGAAAAGAAAGTTATTTGATTTTAAAGTTTTGATTTTGTGACGTCACATGCGAGGTGCTCTCCCATATGTTGTGTACAATTTTTTTTCGAAAATGTGCATTTTCTCACAAAGATATGCATCCTTTTACTTGTGCGTTTGATGCATTATCATAAATACGTTTTTACACACATACCTGTACGAAAAAAAAAACCATTCCGTTGTCAAAAACAGAAAAAAAAAATTATCGACTTATTTTGTACACAACATATGGGAGAGCACCTCGCACGTGACGTCACAAAATCAAAATTTTAAAATCAAATAACTTTCCTTTCCTTTGACCGATTTTCGTCAAACCTTCACTCACATGTTTCTTTCATTTGTCTCTTTTTATTGAAACCAAAATAATTTCAGGGTGAACTTCCCCTTTAAATAATACGGTATGATGCTGATACCAATACAAAAAATACTGTTAATTATCAGCGAGACGTTCGACATGTTGTATAGGAACAGAAAACATGGAGAAGTGTGACTTAACTCCTTCTCTGCCAGACTCCATACTACCTTGTGGGAATGGTGTGTATTACCAGTGCAAAAAATAACTCAATGGTGCATAGAGAATTAACTCCTTTTCTGCTTAAGTACATACTGCCCTATGAGAATGCTGTGTATTACCAGTGCAAAAAATAACTCAATGGTGCATAGAGAGTTAACTCCTTTTCTGCTAAACTAAATACTGCCCTATGGGAATGCTGTGTATTACCAGTGCCAAAAAATAACTCAATAGTGCATAAAGACTTAACTACTTCTCTGCTAAACTACATACTGTCCTATGGGAATAGTGTATGTTACCAGTGCAAAAAATAAAATGACTCAATGGCGCATAAAGAGTTAACTCCTTCTCTGCTAAACTCCACACTGCCCCTCTGGGAATAGTGCATGTTACCAGTGCAAAAATGATTCAATGGTGCATGAAGAGTTAAAGATTGTCCGTCCCTTTTGCAAGCTTTAAATATGAAATCGTCTATCACGATCGTAAATTGAAGAAAGTGTGATTCAAGACCATTTCTAAGAATATAGCATGTTGAAGCTTTCTCTATATGTAAAAATTTCAGCCGTTAAATTCCAAACCGACTTTTTTCGTACTACGAAAAAAGTATTAGTCTTTGTTACACCATCTATGTGGTTATTATGCATGTGTGAAATCCTAATTTTATGAGTAATTACCAAACTTTGGAGATGATTCCTTCTATAGAACAATTGTTTTCATAATGCCTTTTATAATTTGATAAACAGATTAATCAATAAAGCAGATATTTCAACACAAACTGCTAAGAGCCTAAGGTAAAGACTATTAATCAGACGCTGTTTACGTGCATTATTTGAATTTTACACTACATATCAGTTTCAAATTATGAATATACAGCTTGCTAACACTTCTCTATATGTTTGCCAATGTTTCGATGGTTTTGTGGTGATCTGAAAAAGGGACGGGCTGTCTTTAAGTCCTTCTTTACCAGTATTCAAACTGTCATACGGGAATGGTAAGTATTACTAGTGCAAAAAATGTCTCAATGGCGCATAAAGAGTTATCTCCTTCTCTGCTAAACTCCACACTGCCCCTCTGGGAATGGTTTGTATTACCATACCCCAGTTGTGCATAAAGAGTTAAAACATGCGCAGAAAAAAATGAAGTGCGACTCGAAAGGTATTATGTACAAAATCCAGGCATAATATTTAGTCCCGAGGATACTACACAATCCCCAAACCAACACTGCGATATTTACATCATGTACGTATAATATTCAGGTGAACAGAAATGTTTTGTATTGAGAGCTAGAAGGGCATTAAAGCAACACTGCCGAAAACCGGATGTTATGTAGTATGTGGCGTTTGCACCCTTCTTATTCTCACCAGGGTTGCTTCAAGAAATGTCTTGCCTGGCAATGAGGACTAATAGAATACCGAAGTGGTGTCGTCATATGAGCATGTTGTCAAGACAATTGGCTCTAAACAGACTCGCTCCAGTGAGTGGTTTAGCTGTCCGATTATTGTCTATCGGGCTGGTGTTCGGCATTCCCAATTACATTCCCCGTTGTGATCACCGCTGCTTGCCCTACCCGTAATGTTAAGAGCCAGTTGTCATGACAGTAATGCTCAAATGACGTCACACTTCGGTACTCTAGTATTTTACTAGTAATCTCAGAGATTGTATGGGAGATGAGCCGAGAAGAAAATTTGCATTAGGTACTCAATGGTCAGATAGTCGAGAGATTAGCATGGTCTTGCCAAAAATATCGCACTGATCATCATGATTGGTATATTACATCATTATGATAAATTTAGACTTAAATTACCTGTTTGACGACCAGTCATTAAACAAAAGAAGCTAGCTCACAGAACGAAAGAAAAATGTATTAGTCATATTTTCCATTACAGTGCACTACATGACAAAACCGACGCAATGTATACATATTTCTGGATTTTCATTTCCGTTTGTATAACATCAAGGTCGCAGCATGACAAATGACGTAACTTTATTCATATGTAGACCACATTTTGCTGTCATGGTGTGCCATACAAAGTTCCATAATGTACGTTACATCACATTGTTCTAAAAGATAACCAGACTAGCCCTAAGTCAGAAGAACCAACCATGCTTGCATACATTAATGTATCAAGTATGTCTCATTTTAGCGTTAAAGGAATAATTCACCCTGAAATTAATTTGGTTTTAATAGAAGCAGAAACGTAAAAGAAACATATTAGTGAAGGTTTGATGAAAATCCGTCAAAGGTAAAAAAAAGGTACGATCTTTTTAATTTTGGATTTTGTTACCTCACGTGCGAGGTTCTCTCCCATATGTTGTGTGCTTTTTGTTTGTTGAAAATGCCCATTTCTTCGAGAGGATATACTTTATTTTATCTATGCATTTGATACGTCACAAGAAACACGTTTTTACACATAAATCTATCTGCAAGAAAATCAGAATCTGTTGAAATCATGCAACACACAAAATATTGGAGAGCACCTTGCACTTGACGTCACAAATTTGACATTTCAGAAGACCGTAACGTTTTTATCCTTTAACGGATTTTCGTCAAACCTTAACTAATAGGATTCTTTCATATCCCTGCTTTCATTAAAACCAACATATTGTAAATTAGGTATGTATCATGTTAACGTTGACGATGGAAGATTGACACTTTAGAAGTCACCCATGAACTCGCCCTCCACTCCAATCAGCCGTCGTCTAGTGGAAGACTAAATTCGACACCCATCCGCAGAATAATCGAGTTCTTCTGCAGGCCCATGCTTCAGGCTATCGTACTGGGATTCTCCCGACAAGATGGCGGACACCTGGTAACCATGGTTGTGGGGGGCAGGACGGGGGTTCATGTGTGTGGCATGAGTGTCGTTCCTAGAAGAATCCGTCACAAACTTCAAAGAATCGTACTTGACGACCTGCGTGATGGGCTTCATGGTGATATAATCTCCGTTCCCCATGTTGGTGTCTACCAGCTCCAACGCACGATCAACCGCGCTGTTGGTGGTGGTAGTGGCGGTGGGAATGGTTGGGAGTGTGTCGTGCGAATTGCGCAGGGCCGTGTTTTGAGTCACATCGGGGCGAAATGCGTCTAGTACCGCCACGTGCGCTGATACATTAGTAGTCTTGGCTCGAGGAGTGCGTTTAATATCATGCTTTCCACCCTTGCAACAGCATCGCTCCCTGTCAAACACAACGCAAATTGTTGTTGTTCATATTCGATACATTCCAGGTATTTCTCGAAAGTGCACAAACAGCAGTAAAATTTGAACACTGTAGAGATTGTCATCATTGCCACTATTAATATTCTTTACAAACGTCATGGACCATTAGATGTCGATTTTATCTAAGAGGCTACCGCAGTAAGAGAAAATGCGCTATAACGTTAGGTTTGATTAAAAGAGAAGCAGGCCGGTTAATGATTTTATTTTAAAACATTTATTTTCCTTCATACTTCAAATCATACATTATAACTGACAATTGAAATTTGTCACATATATTGAAAATAATATTGGAACATAATCACAGAACATAACTGAGAATTAATGATATACCTTGGGAAGAATACATTACGATTCATTTAAGTATGAATGGACCAATTAGCAATGAAAACATGTGACATTGGTTTCGAAGCTGTATGTAAATACTACATATAGCTACGTAAGAAGTTCCATCAATTTTGATGTCATACGATCTCCTCTTCATGAAAAATTGAGAAGGAAAGTGCATTTTATCCGTCATTTCACTTGTTTCACTTTCACTATTCATTTTGTTCACGGAGATTTCATGTCTTCATTAATTTTCTCTGTACCAGCGAATTTCTATTCAATACGAAACACGTTTATATGAATGTGCATGCTCTTTTATATGCAGATGTGTACATGAAGTTGTGTAATGCGCATGTATCATATGTGTACATGTACATAATTGTTGTATGTGTGTTTTCGTGTATGTGTGTGTATGTGTGTGCGTGCAGGCCTATGTGTATACATCGGGGGCACATCAAACATATCATACCGGCGAACCCAGGTCACCAGGATCATGACGACGATGATGACGACACTAATCATTAGGAGTGGTATCACAATCTGCACCGCTGGGACGCCCTCATCCGTGTCTGATGAATAATGACAGGAATCATTTTGATTGTTAACCTTTTCTGACGTAGATACACAGATACACTGCTCCTCTCTGGAATTCTTGTGTATTACGTGTGAAAATAGCACATGTGGCACACGATTAGTTAAAGTCGTAAAGAGATCCATCAAAAAGTTTGGTTTAACACCGTTGAAATACAATATATCAGTCGCAAATGTATGATCCTGAGGTGGGGGTGGGGCTCCCTCCGTGAATTTGTTGATAGTCTTCATAATCAAAGAATAGGGTATCACTTCCTAAACATGAATAAAGACAAAGCTTATTCATAACACCCCCTCCCCATCATTCGCCACAGAATTTGAGTCATATTGTTAATAATTACGTTGTCTCTCCGCGAAATGTTCAATTCTTTGAATAAACACCTGTATAACTCACAATGATCAATAAGCAAGATAAATGAAAGCATTGGATACTAGCTCCTAGGTATTTATGGCATTAAATGTGTTCTAAAGGTAATACTTACCTGAGCTACAGTCCGTTCCACTGTTACATCCGGGTTCCGTGTTATCTTGGTAAGGGGTGGGCGTGGCCAAGTCTTCCTCGAAGAGACTTAAATTACCAATCCGGACAATTCCGTAATACGTCCATTTTTCAATTGCGAGAAATTGAATCTGTTGAAAAAGTTCCATTGTGAAAAAACATTTATAAATAACAATACTTTTGATATCACCATGTGGTTTAATCCTTCTTGATTATCGATCCACGCATTGGATGAAGAGAGAAAGCTTGGGGAAGAGGGAGAAATAAATGTCGGCCTCTATTTTGATTGGTTTATTACACTTTACACAAAACAGTTTTGTACTCTTTGCGCTTGGTATTAATTAAGGATTACACAGCAAATTAGTACATGACATGGAGTCATCAGAAAGAAATTTCTACTGACATTGTAAGTGGTAAGTACAATTTATTTGCTCGTACCAGCTCATTTCCTGCACAGGCAATGTCTAACTGCACGCGAGTCCAGCTGCCGTCAGAGGGCGCTCTAGTCATATCACTGTTGTTGAACGTTTGAGGTGTGTTGCTGCCCTCGCACGTGTGAACCTGGAGTTCGGCATTCTCATTCACGAAGAAGGTAAAGGAGAGTCGTTGGGTGATCGTAGTGGCTGTCGAGGCCGTGGTCGGGGATGTGGTGGGAAGGGAGAACCTAGCTATGCTCCCGGGAAGGACTCGAAGTCCAAAGTGGGCTTCGAAGTATCCTGATAATATCAGATATTAAAAAAAAAAAGCTGGGACCTCAAACATTGTTGGAAACTATAAGAGTAGCCTAAATATGGCCCCATCTTATAAAGAGTTGCGATTGATCTAAATCGATCCCAAGTCCAATTCCTTACCTAATATGAGTTATAATTGATATAAATCGCAATTCTTGATATGACAGAGCCCTGATTTAAGCAACATGTTGATTTACTTACCAAATAATCGTAAGCACCGCCTATATCTACCCCTATTAATACTAAGACTTGTCTGATGTTAAAACTCTACCACATAGGGCTAGCATGGGATACTATGGGAGTCCATCTTCCAATGATCGTGCCTCAAATTACCTCCGCATAGGTTTAAAGGGAACATACTGTACTGGGAAGACGAAAAGCCTTCAAAAGGGTGATCGTGAGCAATCTTCTTACCAACCATGCCAAAGGTCTAAAATTAATATACATGTATTGTCCATTTTCGAAACTTGCTGAAAGTTATTTGCCTTCAAATGATCCACATTTGGAGAAATTAGTGATTAAATCACAAATCCTCAAAATGTTAGGGCCGAGCAGGACAGTATATTCCCTTTAAGAGAATAGGATGTTCAAAATACGACCCCGGTCCTTCTTTAGAACTTAAAATGCGACACTGTACGAAAACATATCGATCAGATCAGACTAAATTGCGACCTAGCAAGTGCGTCTTTAAATAGTATGGGATAATAGGATGTTGAAGACACGCCATACATTTAAAATGTGCCACTGTATGCATGGCATGAAAACATATCGATCAGATTAGACTAGAATGTGACCTGGCAGGTGTGGCTGTGCAAGACTATAGGAGGTAGTCTGTAGTCTTTGTACTTTCAGACCCACTAATGTACACTCAGGATTCATTGATAAGAATGTGTGTAAGAAAATCATGCCCATAATGGAGGATTAAATATCACATGCACCTCCCCCCCCCCCCACTCTCTTTCCAATACATCATAGGATATAGATGCAATTTACCGTTGTCATGGTTACCACTGGTGTTATCCCGCGCGACCTCCCAACTCCCGTCGTCTTCATCATCTTGTAGAACACCACAGTCATCGTTGTCGAAGCTGCAATGCCACACTGTGCCGAATGAATCAAAGAAAAAGAAAGTTCCATCCCCATTTTCGCATGTAAGACCTGTTTTTTTTTTTTTATCTGCATCGAGTTCATAATACGATGGAGTAGAAAACAAATCGTTCTAAAAGTCTGTTCCGTCACTACATTATTAACAGACACTGGATGAATACAAAGATTTTCTTTTTCTTCAAAGAGAGCAGAAATAGTAGTATTAGTGAAAATTGAAGGACAGTATGATAACTTAAAATGAAGAACATGAGATTGTTAGTTCTGCCTATTCGCCGATTCGATTGGTTCATACCAGAAGTTAGATGGGTTGCCCTTGTTTGGGTTGCAAGGTGTGGGGCGGGGGTGGGGGCGTCAGAAAATGGTCCCCATTCGTGAATTGATATTACATAATTTGCTTTACACCCATGGAAAGTAAATACATTCTAGCATTTACAAGCTTTGCGGTTACTAATTGCAATGAATCACAGTTACAAGATCAATATCTCAATATCAGTACGGAACAATTGTATTTAACAGTCATGACAGTGCCAAGGTAGGCCAATACCTGACAAATCTCCAGCTATTGTACTGTATTTCCATTTTGAAAAGTTCAAATGAAGTTGCATTATTTTCTTAGATACAAAGTGCTCTTAAGGCCACCATAGACGACACAAGTTTGTCCCGATTCTGCAGTCATAAAAAGCATACGACTGAAATTGTGACGTCACCTTCTTGCACTCATGCTATGACTGGGTTCTGCGACTCAGCCAGTCGCAGAATCGTCGAACTGATCCGATCGTGTCGTCTGCTGTGACCTCTAGCCGTAATACAATGATGTGCCTAACACTAAGAGATTCGTGTTTTCGTTACACATACCTGTTTGAAGATCTCCCAACGTACGTACGATTGCGATATTTAGTAGGATAAGAACGATGGCGCATGAATAAAACGAGAGCATCTTGGAGAAAAGGCGATATTACGCGATGCAAATCACGCCTCACCGTTCGGATCTCCGCCCGCTCAAGAACTCCGAATGTGAGACAAAGTTTTCATCTGCCTTCTCAATACTCGTGTGTTTTTCTTCAACAAGTCTTTTGCACAAATAACATACACATCTTACATACAGTATAGTAGTCTAGCTGGCACACAATGGATTAATGTAAATTAGAAGCTGAATCTGTCTCCATACCTGTACAGAAGCGTGCACGTTATCCTACTTCATTGCGTTTCTTTCAGTTTCACATTCAATCCAGTCAGTGGGAGGATATATTCCTCAATCAAAAACTATTTATCAGCATACAGGAATAGCTTGTCATTAGCCTCTTAGACTCTTAAAATAAATCAGTGCTTATGATGTCACTTACAATGTCTTACGTCTAATTTCACTTTCATGTGGGTATATCGCAGGAGAGGAAAATAAATGAGCATAGTGAGCGAGTAGTAAACTAATAAAAGTGAAAATGTGATCGTTATGAGATGTAGCTGTATATCCCAATGGCGATAATGGTCATTATGATGAGTTGCTTTCGCTCATTTATTTTATTGTGACAAATCATACTCAGGAGAAAGTGAAATCGGCAACCATCATTACCATCCTTTATGCGCCATGTTAACTATGTTAATTATGCATTGCATGCCAGATGATTAATAACTCGTATTATGATTGCTTTCACTATTGCGTTCGCAAGAGAGCGGTTTAATGTCGCCACGTAGCATACGACGGTTCTTGTGGGTCGTTCGCATAGTGTTTCCGCCTCGGCAAAGCGGCATACCATCTCGGGCTTTTAAGAATCTCTTCATGTAGCATTAATCGCCTTGTCGTGGCTGACAAACACTGGTGTCAACCTACAGGCAACGGCGGCATATCGTTTCTGTTTGGACGTACCTTTATTTAGATTAACACCTATCTTGAAGTTATTTTGTAAGCGTCGACCTCCTTCAAAATGTCATATCACAGAGTTGAAAGAGATGATACTTTTCTCTAGCACTCTCTCCCCGCTTTCAGTTTTTCCTCTATCTACATATATATATCTATATGTCTCTCTTTCCTCCACCCCCCTCGGCCAGTTTGATTTATGTGAGGAATTGAGAACATTCATGTCTAGAAATGAGTTGATCAGGTCATAAAGTGACTGAGGGAGGTGCTACGCATGCGCCCTACTATTACCGGTATATACATAATTATCCCAGTATTTTACATTGGTAATTATTTTGTGTGTATGGAAATATAAGAGGATATATGGTGATATTTTTAATGTTATCTCTCTGAACATGTCAATCATCCTCATATGACCACTTTAAGAGTTTCTCGGATATGCAATGGAATATTTTTGTTTATTCCCCCCCCCCCCCCCCTGCCCTCACTCTCTTCATGCACATCTAAGGTGATTTTGGACTGGTAGTGCACATCATTCTTATAGGGCAATATGGAGCCTGGCCGAGCAGGGATTTATGTTGAAATGTGTTAATACGGCCGCTGGCCATTCGGTGTTAATATAACCACCAACATTTTTGTAGTGTAATTGATGTTTTCTCTGTTTATTTTCACTTTGCCACTTGATGAAAACATGCTGTGGGATTTATCTCGATTCGAGACTCACCCCTAAAGAGTCCTATTTCTTATGGTATAATAGTAGTTAAGGGTGATTAATGGAGTGTTTTAAATAGAACGTCTGCGAGTCAGACTACTGCGAAATATTCCTAAAGTAGTTAGGTACAATAGAATGAAGATTACTCGAAGCCGTTAATGAATCAAAAAAAGAAGAATTCCGGACATCCTGGCGACAAATGTGGACATCCTTTCTCACTAGATTAATCCTTAAAATAGATAATGAGGTCAGCTACGTCACCCTCTGGTCCGATTATTGTGTAGAGGCATCTACACGTACTTATCTTTTTTTCCATGGTACCACTGTATTGTGCAATTGGACTTAGTACGCAGTACAATGCATGACGCCACACTACACTTTGTTACCTATTTAAGCATAAAACATCGTAATGGCTAGTGTTGTGTGGAGTGGAATGTTAAAAAAAGAAAGCGAAAGAGAGAGCAAATCGAACAACTTTGAGTCCAGACGACTGCGAAATGTTCCTAAAGTAGTTAGGTACGATAGCAGAAAACACCGTGGTGACAATGGCTATTATTATGTGGAGTGGAATGTTAAAAAAAGAAAGCGAAAGAGAGAGCAAAATGAAGAGGTAGCGGATAATAAAAATGAGATAGAGGGGAGGGAGAAAAGAAAAGGGAGAATAAATTACGGAGGCAGAAAGAAATGGTGAAAAGTGAAACTATGTGCATTATGTATGTGTGAGCATGATTGTGTGTGTGTGTAAGCGTGTGTAACTTTGTTATTTAAACATTGAGGAAGTGAGAGTGTGAGCGGGTATACCGGACATGGGGGTGAGGAAGGGGAAGGGGGGGGGGGGGGAGGGGTAGGGGTAGGGGGTCGCCTTTTATATATTGCATGGTTCCATTTATTTGTACTTTTATTGATAATTTCTTTGTTTTCATGAAGTAAATGAATGTACGTGTCTAAATTATTTACATTTAAGTTCATTGTGAATATAAAAGTATGAAAGAAAAATAATAAGATGGTTATTTTTTCCTATATTTTGTCTTATGCCTTGAGACAATAATAGATCAAAGGAAAATTAAAGTGTATGTATAAAAAGAATATCTTCTCTTTTGTTTGTTTTAAATCATGTGAATAGAAATTGTATAATGTTTTTTTTGTACGTGTGACTGTATGTATTATTTGAAATGGAACTTAATAAAAACCATTGAAAAAAAAATGTGTGTGTGTGTGTGTATACACGTTTATGTGCATGTGTGATGTGTATGTATTTATGTGTGTATGTGTGTGTGTGACTTATGTGGAATTGGCATGACCCTATATTTGCTTTGTACACTGACAAGAATTAGGTAGAACACTGATTATTTTTTATAATAATTTATTATTCGAGCACAATTATGACATATCAACACAAGGAAAGCATCAAACGAAGCTTGCTCATAGGCAATATTTGAACCTTCAATACAACACAACAATTACATTCAAATGCTACAAGATGAAAGAGTCACAAATACATATAGAGTCATGCATATTACACTATACATTTAAACTATACACATGTAAACTCAATATGCTCAAGAAGTACGACGTAAACGTAAACTTCCCTTATTTGGCATTCTCTGACACAAATAGTAGTTTTTGTACTGAACTATATAAATAAATTAACATTATGTACATACATATTTCAAACATTTCATAAATATTTTCAAGGTTTAGTAGCAAAGAATACCAATGAATTTCACGAAGAATATCATTTCATTGAAAAAATATACGATATTTTCTTATTGTACGGTAACTTTTTTTACACGTACATTGGCAAGAACGAAGTAATAATACAATGCGATTATGCACTTTCATACCAAGAATTTAGGAATGTTCTGATACAAATAGATACTTAATGGGTGGAATGAAAGCGAAACAAAGTCAAAATCGTTTAATGCCTAACAAAACAAATAGAGCAACAATTCTGTCAACCATTCGGGCATTGGTGATTCTCTCTCAGATCTATACTGAATCTCTATGCGATTATTGGTACATACATGCACATTTGGGACATAAAGGGTTAAATATGATGATAATAGTTCTCAAAGTATTTCCTGAATGACCAATGAATTACTGTCTACTCAAGTCATTCAGCTGACATACTTCTTACGCGATTAAGAATGAATATTTGGTCGTTAACCAATAAGTCCCGCACAAGCTACCATGCCAAACTCTGACAAGAGGAAGCAACTAACAAAAGATACTTTCTTGTAAATGAGCAAAATGTGTCTGTCACTTGCATTGGCATCAGTGCAGCACCACATCATGTTAGATTGAATATCCCGCATCAAGATGAATATTTCTTGTCCAGATTTTGGCCGTATGTAGGGAATGCTGGGTACAATCTAAGAATACCAATAACCCAGCTTTGAGTGATTTGTCACTTGCTTCCTTTTGCCAGAGTAGGGCAGTGTATGGAATTCGTATGTACCGATACATATAATAATGGAATGTAAAGAATTAATGTTCATCTGATTTGGTAAACATGTGAATATCGAATGCAGGTATGGTTTTCACCCTACTCCTTCAGGCATGTCTATAGCGCGTGCATATCCTTTAATCACCATGGGCTCATTCACTACGCTATGAATCAATGGTCTCTCATGCCTTGGTACTTAGAGGGTTAAAACGGAAATATTCAATTTGTACTTTTCTAAGGTTACTATCAAAATCACGTGATATTTGGTGAATTGAAGACCAGCATGTCATATGAAGGGCCTCTTGAACCATGACAAGTGGTTTCTATTCATCCTTGACCGACGGTAAAAGAGCGCTCAGTAACACACGCCACTGACAGCGCCTCGGTTGAAGGATAAATATAGACGGTGACAACTTCCAGTTACCGGAATTAGTCTTTTTTGTTTGCATGCGCACTTTACGCTGAGCGTACTTGACTCACTGAATTACCATTTCTTGATTGATAAAACAGCTAGCACCTTTTGGTTTCTTTCAACAACGTCCGGTCGGATATTCTTCATCCGTCCGGTCTTGACTGGACGCGACATTGCCCTTGTCCTCCACAAAGTTCTGTTTGAACTAGGTAGCCTCAATGGTCAACAACAAAGACAGGCATTTTAACCCTTGAAATGAGTGATCGTATTTACATTGTGACATATTTGACGTAGGACTGTATATGCTTGAATAGAACCTGAGCAGCTTATGGTGGTAGTGCGACCGCGTCATTGGCCTAATTGTGTATTTTTCTCTACAAAATATCATTAGATCTACATTGTTGATTAGGCAGGAACTTTTATCACAACGAGTTAGAAAGTTCAGCCTTACACATACCAATAGCACACTTAGCGACTTTTAACTTAAACACTTTAAAATAAGATATACTTAATACATTTTGATCTACTATCACTTCAAGGTGAACAATAACTTAAGGCCTCTTTCAATAACTGTCGAATAGTATTATTTCATACCATCAGTTTCTTTATGCAGCAGCAGTCGGAATACAATATTTCTGAATATGAACAAAACAATATCTATTGTATAAAAATATTTTATAGTTGATAATTCGGAAACAATATGTCCATACATATTAAATTACACGCAAGGCACGTTTTCGCATTGAAATAAATTGTGTGAATAGAACTGAATATTGCACAATACCTGGCATAAACCAGTATAAATAATTACAGACTGACAAGTCACTTTCTCCCCCCTCTCTCTCTCTTTCTCTCCTTCTCCACTCTTATTCATTCCATCTCTCACTCACTCTCCCTGAGATACTAACGCAATAAATTAATAACTACACTTAACCAACGATAAAAACTCAAAAGCATTCATTCAAACTTGTGACTCGACATGCACGCCTCTCCGTCCCAGCTTCTCAATGGGCTTGTGGTCGGTTACGTAATGTTGCAGCGACTTGCCACCCATACACATGATGTTGTAGCCGTATTGCTCCGTCTGGTTCTCGAAGCCACAAGCCTCGTACCACTGCTTGGCCCGCTCGTTCTCGAAGTCGACGTAGCCACCGATATACCGACACCCATCCAGGTAACCCATCTGTTGAAGGAAGACGAGGAGAGATGAATTTAGTAAAGAGCTTCGATTTAAATGCATGTTTTAAACGTCATCGTGCTTTAAAGATTTAACAGAAAAAAAAGCTGTTGACGTTCACCGGGCAAATATGTAAAATATAAACGCTCAACGTAGCTAATTATACTTCTTATTTTCCTCCATGCGCTACTTCTGCATTTTCAACAAAAAACCCCAAACAAACATATACATCAGATAGAGTTACAATTGTATTTTAATTAAAAAGAGTTACTACAGATCTATGGGTAAGAAAATCCTCAAAAATTACTATACTCGATTCGTATGTTCCCTTGCCCAATCATTGATACATATTACTTCGTATAATATTACGGTTACCATAATCTATATTTTCGAAATCATGATTAATATATCAAAAATTAAAATATTTAGGATTCAGAGATAAAGAGTCATTTCAAGAAACATACCTTGCAAACTTCATGTAGTAACACGGCACCGAGTCCCTTTCCTGTAGAAAGAAATTAAATGAAATAAAAGTTTTAGTACATTGTCCATGTCAGTGAATTCAAACATAATATTATCATGATATAGTTTTATAACTGTGATGATAACTCCATCATTGACTTATCATTGATTTCTCACGTTTATCCCACTTTGAATGAAATGTTAAAACCAATGGATAGTGAAATGCAAAGTACCCAGGATTCTTAGTCTAATTGTTAAAGTTTTTGACTGTAATGGGAGAATTATATCTTCGGAAAATTTAGAATGAACTTTAATCTTTATCCAAAATTAGAATCATTACATCAGTTTGGTTCGGATTGAAATATTACCCATAACCCACCTCGGTAATCCCTGTGGATGAAGAGATCCTCCCACGTGACTGTGCGCCCCTTCCATGCGCAGTAGCCCCCGGTGAACATGGCGTAGCCGATGACGCTGCTGACGTCATCATCTTCGTGCGCTTCCAGCAGGACGCATTGGTAACATGGAGACTCACCGAAGCCATCTCGTCTTAGATCTAGATGGGAACATGAATATTAAGTGGGAAAACATTAACACTCTCATCACCAATGCGTTCAAAGAATATTGATTATTAAGACAATATTCGTGTACGTGCATGGGAAACGAGAGGAAAAAGTAGAAGCCCAAGAAGAAAAAAGAAACAAGTGGTAGGAAAAGGTAAAATTAATTTTAGACTAATGATATAACTTCAGATGAAAAAAGGAAAAGGAAAATGTAACGATATCTAGCATTAATTTGATAGTTACGTGTAACACTGTCAAAAATCATAGTATCGGCAAATGAAATGAAGAACCAATGGTTGATGGGACCAATGCTCACCTTCTTCCGTGATCTCGACGTGCTCGCTGTTTCCCTCCCAGTCGGCCAGGCCCTGAATGAGTCGGATGATGTCGCCGCAGTCGTCGGCTGAGGCAGGGCGAACGACGTAACGAGTCACCAACTCGGGATTAACCTCGTAGTCATCTGGAAGAAGAAAACGAACTCTTATTTGGACATCCATCGACTGATCGACACATTTTGAACTCAAACGGTATCAGGAACATAAATACAAGTTTATGCTTCTACTCGCAATATAATTGTAACAACTATAAATGTTTTCCTACATGATTATTAATCGAAGGAGACGATCTTCATTGACTTACTTGCTGAAATTTTGAGTTGAGCAGCTACGGGCGTAGTCTTCACGGCAGACGTCCCGATGCATCTCTTGGGCAGAGTCATGTTGTTAATGCAGCTTATAACGTCATCCTCCGGAAAGTTCCTCAGCAAAGACCTCCCCATACATCTGGAGACGCGACTAGCAGTGGACGGTACCTCTGACGTAGAGGCATGGAGCGCGTTACACGCGCTTCGCACGGAAGATAACGCTGCGCGGTGGGATAGCCTTGCAAGCATCTTGGCAGTTGCGAAATCAAAGATACAGTAGCACCACAGGATCGTAGATGTCGTACACGGAATACGGAGTTGTTTGATGTGTAGGTCGATTGGAGTGGTGAGCACGAACTGTTTTAAGTTGAACTCAAGCTGTCCCTTTATATCCCGAAATCGTGCACTTGAAATCTAAGTTAAGCTCGACTCTGTCTCTCCTTATATGGGTACAGCCTGCGACAGGCTGAAAAATAGGTCGATATAATGACGTTGAGCACTTTTCCAAATCGATTGTGAAGGACTAACGGAGCGTGGATATAGCAAAAAAGAGATTTCAGAGTTGTTAAAAAGTAAGACAATGCTTTTCACAGTCAGTCAAGCGGAGACGTGTTCTTCTCACGGTCAATGGTTTGGATCTGAAGCCCTCTCTAAAAAGTACCAGCCTTTTATGCGTTTCAGACTCGCAGAGACACCGGAACATCAAACATCCGCATAGAGTGGTCTAACGGGGAGATAAGCTATTGATAGGATAAGACCTTCAATTCCGACCGTCATAGGCTGCCGTGAAACCTTCATTTTCTACGGTAATCCACACCCCCTATCTTGGTTCGATTGTTGTATTTGGACATGGAGGAAGAAAGACCTGCTTTATCTCTGAACTAACGAGAATTGGGCGTTCATCTTTGCAGCCTTGTTTGTCGTGTTTGTTTTTTTATTTGTGCTGATTGGTTGATTGATTTCTTCTTCTTCTTCTTCTTCTTCTTCTTCTTCTTCTTTTTCTTCTTTTTCTCTCGTTTTCGGCTTCTTCCCCTTGAATATTTTTCTTCTTCTCCCGTTTTTTTCTTTTCTTTTTAGTCTTCTTTCTCTTCTCCCTTATTTTTCGTTTCCCTTTTGTTCTTCTTCTTTTTCCTCCTATTCCATCTTTCTCTCCTCCTCCTCCTTCTTAATTTTCTTCCTCTTCTTGTTTGTTTTGGAGGGGTATAGTAGGGGTCTAACCTATCTCTTATTTTTAGAACAGTTATTTTTGTGTGTCATCAATGTTGCCATCGAATATTGATAGCGAATAGTGCTTTGTTTTCTCCACCATCTATAGGCTAGAAATACTGATACTTTATACATGTATTTGTTGACATTATAATTTAGTTTATCTCTTATGATGAATTAATTGTGTTTACATTCGACGCGTATACATCAAACAATAACCATGATAACATAGGGCAATATTCATGATAAACAGCATAAACTTTTAAAACAGAAAAAAATATTTTGATATTGTAAGGGGAACTCCGCCTTTGAATTGGTTGCCTTAAAATAAAAATAAATGTAATGTTATCGCCTAGTTTTGCTTGTGACGTGTTTATTAAGGTCATAATGGAATAATCAGTGTAATGGTTAATCGCGTATCGCACGATGCAAATTCCGCAATTTGACCTCAGAAACATTGCGGACATCATTCTTAAATTCCTGTCATATCTGTCGTTTCAATTTGAATCCATCCATCTAAACAAAATCCACAATTTGACCTCCGAAGCATTTTTTTTTTCAATATTATCATTAGATTTTTCTTTCTCACTCACTCGTTCTCTATGTATATTTGTCTTTTTCTCATTTCCTCTCGAACTATCTATGTTTGCTGTTTGATCTACCTCTACTATCATTTTCTTTATCAAAAGTTGTATTCTACCCCCTCTCTCTCTTATTCGCCACCTCTCTCTCACACACCTTGATTTTTCTCTTTTCTTCCTTTCTTTCTCTAAGTAACGAGATAATCTATGCTCTATATTGAACCTTAAAACAACACAAAATGTATTGATGAAACATACACGCACAGACAAGTAAATGTGCAAACACGAATCCAAAAATAAACTGTTGCGAAAGAAAATGACTAGATGCGCGCCTCATCAAGGGAAAGCGGAGCGTTACACCATTCTCTAAAACTTTCAACCGAAAATCCTTATTCCAGGACTACATGAAACCATATATCCGGAGTCCACGGATTGCTTTCTCCAAACGTTTACCATAAACGGAGAAAATTCACTCCGATCGAACACTCATTTGTACCACTCAGCGGGGCTTCATGGCGGAATGACGTCACAATGAGAGGTGAGGGGCGACGCCGGATCCGGGCCATGTGTGTTTAGCCGCTATATGGTGAGACGTCCGGAGATGGCGAAGTTCAAAGTCTGGTCTGCCGTGTATGACAAGGGTGTGGAAAGTTTTGAAAAGGATCGCCAGGTTTTCCGCGAAGTTTTGATCATATCATGATTTGTTCTTGTATATGATTAAGGGGAGAGTTCACCCTGTAATAATGTTTGTTTTGATAAAAGCAGACACATGAAAGAAACAAATTAGTGAAGGTTTGATGAAAATTCGTCAAAGGATAAGAAAGTTATGATCTTGTAAAGTTTTGATTTTGTGACGTCACGTGCGAGTGGCCTCTCATTATTTTGTGTACCATTTTTTTTTTCTAAAAAAAAAATGAATCCTTGTAACTGTGCATTTGATACATCATCAGAAATACGTTTTTACACACATACCTGTATGAAAAAAGAATAATTGCCTTGTCAAAAACAGAAAAAGAGCAAATTATGTAAATATATTGTGCACAGCATACGGGAGAGCATCTCGCACGTGACGTCACAAAATTTACTTTTCAAAATCTAATAACTTTCTTATCCTTTGACCGATTTTTGCCAAACCTTCATTCATAATGTTTCTTTCATGTTTCTGCTTTTATTGAAACCAACTTACCTTCAGTGTGAACTATCCCTTTAAGTCCTTGTGTACCGCTGAGGCGTGTTGGCACGGGTAGACCGCACAAGTTCCATTGCCAGCTGGTTCTGTGGTACGGAAGGGGTTATACACATTTTAACATGCTTAATGTGCAGGAAGAGAAACAAAGTCAGCTGGACTTGAAATAATATATGATGAAAAGGTTTGGGTAAAACAAACATTTCAAAGGAAACATGAAAGGCTTTTTTTCGGGTTTATGTTTATGTTTATAACATTAGAAGGTCGATATATTTTTTTCCTCGGGTTCATCATTGTTATTGCTTAAAGGTAAGAAAGAGTGAATTATATTCTTGCCATATATTTGACAAGAAATCACCCTATGCATAGCGATGATCTGATTCAGATATGATTGTGGTGTGTCCAAAAGTGAAATTGTCAGAAGGTGTAAAAAGGTATCTAGCTGTTATAAAATCCACTCAATCAATTTTAGCGTTTGTATTCCCGACGAAATTTTATTATATATCCATGATCATAGTTTAAGAGGTGGAAACCCCCCAATTAACAAAATATGTTATATTGCAGATTCATTATAGTTTTCATTATAAGAATGGGAAAGTAACTTTCAATCATAATGGAGTGTTCTTTCGAAGTCGTATGCATGCAGTAAGGTAGCTAGATTGTTTTATTTAGTTAATGGAATTGATAATCACAAAATGTGATTTGAGCATAACACACACAAAAAACGTTAGAACAGGTGACAAACTATTGCAATCTGGAATTTGCTTAATAACAATTGCGAAGTGTTTACATAAACTCTTTCTCGCCACCCCCCTCTTTCTCTTTCTCTATCTCTCTCTCTCTCTCGCTCTCTCTCTCTCTCTCTCTCTCTCTCTCTCTCTCTCTCTCTCTCTCTCTCTCTCTTATCTACCCCCTGTCTGTGCTGTTACCCTCGCTCTCCCATTCTCTCTTAATAGCCAAACTGCAAAACAAAAAAAAATTGACCTAAATCAATGTGACTTGAAACTTATTTTGCTGAGTAAAGTGTTCCTCTTCGAACACAGAAGTCTACAGCAAGTTGTTACCATGGTCATGGTAGTAGCGTTGTTAAGGAGACATGATAAATAACAGCTCAACTCAACGAGATCCTATGATTACAAACAATCGAAAGTGTAATGTCCGCTGAGAAATACTCGAATCGTCTTGTTATCTCTCGTGTCAGCATGTGCCGGAAAAGCTGCCGGGAAGAAACTATAGCATAGGATCAAGGTGATGGAGTCTGTTTATTTTCAATGTACTGCTGCAGACACAAACACAACTGGACTATTTCTTCCTCTTTCTTCCGGAGATTAATTATTAGCCTAATTGTCCAGACTTAGTTATGGTTGCAAAAAGTATGCATCCGACAGAAGAATGCTTCACAACCTTCAACCCAGGCCAGAAGACACTGTGAAACAAAATTTGCGTGTTTCAAAACAGCTTTCCGAAACCCATAATCAAAACACCTTTGCGTTTATCAACTCCCTAAAACGCGCTAAAAAAAATAAACGCGTTTGGAAGCCTTAATTCTACCAAAAAAGAGTTGAAAGACAGACCGCCCCTTGAATGATGCCGACTGCATTTTCATTCTTGCTGTAAAGTAGTCTTTATAGTCCTGGGCCTAATATCTTTTTTGTTTTATCTGTTACGAACCTTGTTTCATCTTGTCGTATTGTAACTCGAATCATAGTGGTCAAGTAGAGAAATACCACTCTTCGCCCCCCCCCCCCCCCATTTTTCTCTCCCCGTCTATTTCTAATATCCGCCCTTCTCTCTGCCCCCCCTCCCCATTTTCTCACTCCACTCTCTTTGTCCTCGTTCTTTATCTTCTCTTCTCTTCCTCCTTCTCTGTGTCAATCCCTCTCTCACGCACTCTCTCACTCTCACTCCCACCTCCCACCCCCTCTCTATTTCACCTCTCCCATATCTCTCTCTATATCCCCTCATCTCTCTTACACAAACACACAAACACACACACACACACACACACCCATACACACACACACATACACACACCCACCCAGGCATATACACACACACAGACAAACTCTCTCTCTCTCTCTCACTCACTCACCCTCTCTCTCTCTCTCTCTCTCTCTCTCTCTCACACACACACACACACACACACATACACACACACACACACACGCACACATACACACACAGACAAACTCTCTCTCTCTCTCACTCACTCACCCTCTCTCTCTCACTCACTCGCTCTCTCTCTCTCTCTGTGTGTTTGTATATCTGTTTGTTCCTGTCTCTGTCTCTTTCTCTGTCTTTCTCACGAAGCACGACGTCCATGGCAGCCGTACAGGAAATCGTAGAAAGAGGAAAGATAACAAGCATGACAGACGGATCAATCGGAAGGTGAAACCGAAGACATTAATCTGTCTCCAAATATGAACGGAAATGTCATGTCTCTTTCAAACAAACATTAACGGGATAGTTCACCCTGAAATTAAGTTGGCTTCGCTAAAAGCAGAAATATGAAGAAAAAACACATTAGTGAATGTTTGACGAAAATCCGTCAAAGGATAAGAAAGTTATGATCTTTTGAAATGTCGATTTTGTGACGTGCGAGGCGCTATCCCATAGTTGTGTGATGTTTGATTCCATAAATTACTTTATTTCTGTGTTTGACAACGAAATATCTATCATCATATGTGTGTTTCTAATGATGCATCAAAATAATGCACAGATGAAAGAATGCATATTCCTTTGAGAAAATGGACATTTAAAAAACAACTCTGCGCAACATATTATGGGAGAGCACCTCGCACGTGACGTCACAAAATCAAAATTTTAAAAGATCATAACTTTCTTATCCTTTGACGGATATTTGTTAAACCTTCACTAATGTGGTTCTTTCACGTTTATGCTTTTATCAAAACCAATCTAACCTCAGGATGAACTATCCCTTTAAAGCTGTGGTTGTCATTTATTACCACACAGTCTACCCAAATTGCTTCATATACCAGTGCCAACAGGTGATACAGCTGAATCAGTTTTATGTTTCCATGGTGAGGAGGTATGGACAAATCTTATATTTTCTCGTTCATACCAAATATTTGTTCTGTCATTAAACAGTTACTTATCTATAATCATAGTTGGAGGAGGAACTCGTGGGATATAAAGGTAATTGTTGAATGACAAAACAAATATTTGGTATAACCGAGAAAATATACCCTCTGTCATTACCCCCTCACCATGGAAACATAAAACTGACTCAGCTGTAGCACCTGTTTCCACTAGCATACATTTTTACCCGTTTTTATAACCTTTACACCACTCTGTTTCAAATCTTTCTTCGATGTTGAGAGGTAAAGGCGAGGAATGGAAATAATTACGGACCGTATGCAAGACAGAAGCGTCCTGTCGTCACTATCAAATCCTGATTTTAATATCAAACTATTTTACGTCCATTCTTCAAGGACCGATTTATGCATGTTTTTACACAATTTTAGTGGTTAATACTCTCAGCACCACAGATGCATGAAATATGTATTGAATGAACGGGCTTCCCCTGGCGTGGGACTGAGAGAGTTAACCCTCTATATCCCACCTTCTCCCACCCTGGCCACGAGTGTCACATCGAGTCTTCCGTTGTACGTACACTGAAACAAGGAAAACTCTAGAACCACGCGTCTCTGTGAACCAGTTAACACCTTGCCTGCCAAACAGACTGCTACCCAATGAGATGCGTGTGTATTTCCTGTGTCAAACTGCATAGACGGGGGCAAGTGTGTTGTTTCCGAAAGTGAATGTCATATTTACAAGGATGCGTAGGCCCAAGTCGAATCCACTTCCCATGACAGCTCACCGTGCCTCATATTTTTATTAAATGATGACTATGTCCTTAAACTTCATTATGACAAGTTCGTCAAAATGAATGAAAGTGCTTCATTTTAAAGAAAACAAATTAAAAGAGTGTTTGATATACAAACAATTCAACGTATCGAATAACAATCTCGTTTTAAGTATCTCCCTCTGCGTCGTGTACTGTATGTCTCCACTCAGGAACATTATTAATCACATAAAGGAAAACAAAATATATTCGATGAAAGACTTTGCCAGGATCAAAATAAGAATGACCTCATTAACTCCTTACGTACCTAATGCACCATGTGTTCATTTTTGCACTAACACACACAAATCCCATAGAGCAGCATTTGGTCTGACAGAGAAAGAGTTAATAAAATTACATAGTAATTACCAAATAGGTGCCGAGGTCCGGTTATTGGAGAGATTATTATGTTTAAACAGTAACCAATGTCCGGAATGTTTGGTTTATGGTTCAGGCTTATAAACATAAATGTATAGGTGTCCCACGTCCGGCTCTATAATCTTCTACGGTCATAAAATTGTCTTTATTTTGACTAACTTGGTAATAAAAGGGGGCTCCCCAAAATAAACACCGGTTAATGACACCATCTTCTAAATTTTCAAGCTTATTCCTGTATTAGTGGGATGGATTTTACTCTTAACGTGTTATATGTGTATTTTGTCTGGTATACAAAGGATTCATATAAAAAATGGTGCCCGTCGAAATGTTGAAGTGGTTTGATGGATGGTACTCCAATCCGATGACGGTGATCTATATGAGAGAGTTGGAGCACAGACAAGAATAAACATGAATACAGGAAAAGGGGATAGAGATAGATAGATGGAGAGAGAGAGAGAGAGAGGGGGGGGGAGGGAGAGAGAGAGAGAGAGAGAGAGAGAGAGAGAGAGAGAGAGAGAGAGAGGGAGGGTGGTGAGCGAAGAAAGGGGAGATAGTATACAAAGGGAAGAGGATACAGAGAAAGGAGAAAGATGGATGGAGAGAGAGAGAGGGATATAGATAGATAGATAGAGAGAGAGAGAGAGAGAGAGAGAGAGAGAGAGAGAGAGAGAGTAGGATGTAAAGGGGGTGGTAGAGGGAGGGGTGGGGAGAAAGAGACAGAGACGGACAAAACATCGAGAGAGAGAGGGAGAGAGAGAGACAGACAGAGAGAGAGAGGCGGAAGGGAAAGGGTGGTACGTCAAAATAATGTGAGGAAATGAAAGGGATAGAAAAAACAGGGTAGGTGGCGTTTCGTGAAAGTTAGCGAAGTTTTACAGCAGTTCCGAGAAAACTTGTATTAGTTTGACGTAACCTCCGTTTTCACGTGTAGTAAAACCATCTTGCAGAAATATGAAACTTCAAAGAATTCAAATACAGCATGGAAAATATATTCCTTTGTTGTTTGTGTCTCAGGCCCAAGTCCCATTCCA
Organism: Arbacia lixula; assembly: GCA_963669155.1. Lineage (NCBI taxonomy): Eukaryota > Metazoa > Echinodermata > Echinoidea > Arbacioida > Arbaciidae > Arbacia > Arbacia lixula. The sequence continues at coordinate 7,503,146 of OZ022586.1, forward strand.
AATCGAAAGCAAATGAGAGCTATCTACGTAATCTTCTAAAAGCAAAATATATTATCGTACTTATCTTATCACACAACTTCAAAAACAATAACATCCATGTTAACAGCTCTGATATCAATGAATCGCTTGAATCTAGATGTTTAAAACGATGTCAGGGCAAGGGTGCTATACTGATTTATATTGTTAGCAACGTGCCCTAAATCTTTAAGATAAAGGAGCCTCCCAGTTTACTACTTGCTTTGGCATCATTTTCTATATATGATTTGTTTCACTGAATGTTCATGTGTCAACATGTATCTCTGTGTTATGGAAATATACCCGTCGAATTTGTTAAGTGGGTAACCAGAAAATTCAACGACGTGATGACGATAATTATCGTGATTATCGTGGAAAGGTAAGGAGAAGAGACGATGAACTGGGAGATACTGAAGAAGAAAAACAGAAATCTAAAAGGATAAGACAGGAAGTAGGAGAAGGAGAAGGGGTGAGAATGGGGGGTGGGGGGGGGGGGGGTGAGAGAGAGCGGAAATATAGAGAGAAGAGCGGGAATATATAATGATGGAAAGAAAAATGGAGGAGAAAAGGGAGAGAGAGAGAGAGAAGGAGGGAGAGAGAGAGAGTGAGTGAGAGGGAGGTAGAGAGAGAGAACGAGAGAGAGAGAGAGAGAGAGAGAGAGAGAGAGAGAGAGGGGGGGGGGGGAGGGCGGGGATGGGGGTACACTCTTTGCGAAAAGGATTAGGGGATTTCCCTGTACTTGCACCCTGCAATCATGTTCGTGAACATGATAACACTACAAAAACACAACATGTAACATTACACCTTGGTAGTTATATTTTCGTCACCTGTCGCAATTTTCTAACGTGTAGTCTAAATATACACAATGACCAGGTGATGAAATCCGCGTAATGTGTATCAGTCTTAAGTAGAATAGGAAGACAATTTTTTTTTAAGTTCAGCGATTAATATTTCATTAATCGTGCCTAGCTCATACTTTAGAGAAGGATTGTTATTTTAAATGCTGCAAAAAATAAATGAAAAGAAATATAGTGGAAAAAGTATAAGCAACTCAATGTTGCTGTAAAATGGCATTCAACATAATCTGCTTGAGAAGAACAAATTGTCCAAAGCAACACATTGATTTTCACGTTTTATTTTTTTTTTATTTCACGTTTTATTTAGATAGGGTAGTCCTTTCAGTCTCGAGGACTGCTTTCCAAAGGAGCCCTGTGATACAAATCACGTAAACATAACAAAATATGTAACATTCAAATACAATTAATACAATTTTTATTAAATATAAAAATGTATCGGCAATCATAATATATTTTTAGGGAATATTCCGTTTCAGGTGATTGATTTGGTGACGGTAGTACGTGCATGTGCCAACGTCGGCATAATAACTGCACCGTACAATTGATTAACCATAGAGATAGATACGTACTATAGGGATTAACACTCCACGCGGATCGTTCGCATGTTTTGCCCGATCGGCGGAGTGGTATACTAAGGTTTCTTGGGTGTACGTGCACGTTTGCACAGATCACACTAGAAGAGTACAAATAACTGAATAATAAAGAGTACAAGAGTGACGATCTTTATTTCTTTGTTTGGTACAAACACTAATGAAGCTGCATTGTGTGTACTTGACATCGACATGAACACGCATCAGTGATATCTGTAATCATTGTACATTTTTTTTTTCAAAAGAGCGTAAGGACCAAGTGGTGCCGTACGATGTAGAATAATTATTTATAAGAACATTTGAAGTTTCCGCAAGGTCTTCATTTTTCTTTCCGTATATTGCTAATAGATTGATCAATCAATGTTAATAGACCGAGGAGTAACATGAAAAAAGATTCTCTGTTAATCTCTCCGCAAAACGTTTTATTTTCTGAATAGAAAATAAGCGAGTTAATCATATATTTAATTTCCTCAATGTTGAACACAAGTCATATTTAACGATGTTTGACCTACCTATGTGGTTCACTACCGGTTCTGTTTTTATTGCTTTTTGTAAGTTCCGTTAAAAGAAATTAAAAGGTAAAGACCACACCCGGAGTCAACGTCCTATCGTGTGCATACACCATGTATAGTAGACTCCTACCACACTGGGATGGGACTCATCAAAATTTAAAACAAGCAAGGAAGGAGACAACGGATATGATCCTATTTCTCGAGCAATGATTGCAGATAGTTTCCTTCCTTCTTCCTTCCCCAAATTTGGTATTGGCCACCAAAAATGCCTCCATCGTATCAACCTAGCAGTCAATTTTGACTAGTCGTATCTTCCTGTGTCATACGGTATTGGAGGAGGCGGGTGGGGGTGGGAATGGGGCGGGGTCGGATATTTTCTTAGACATTAATTCGTCGCTAGAAAGACATAAAGCTAAGCCGTTATTTTTTTTTTTTCAGATTTTTGTATTGACGTGAATTACGACATATTTTTGATAGGATATTGGGGAACATCCTGTAAGTCTTTTTTTTTTAAGTCGTTAAAATAAATTAACATGTACTGATCGGATAAAGTAAAGGGCATTTAATCATCTGTTGGGCGATACATACAGATAAAACAAAGGTGAATAGGAGGAGGAGGAAAGAGAGAGAGAGAGGGGGGGGGGGTCCCTTCCTGCACTCTCTCCGCTTGGTTACTTTGTTATCTTACAATACATCATCATGCTCGGAACATAAAGCATTTTCTTTCCCCTGCTTACCGTTTCAGGCAGATTTTGCAGTACACTGACTATTCCACCAACACAATTAATCTCCCCTACCCATGACACATCCAATTCCAAAATAAGCGCTGCCAACTCGACCAGTCCGTCCTTCATATCCCCCCCTCCTCCTCCCCCCCCCCCCCCCCTCAAAAAAAAAAAGAAATGATAAAGAAAGACACGAAGAAAACGCGCAAACGCGAAAAGAAACAATAGAAATCAAAGAAATTGCACATGCCATTTCCCTTTCCATCCAATTGATAGTTATAAACAATCCAACATCATGACGAAAAAAATATTTCGAAAAGATGTACTGCCACACACGAGCATGTGAGAGCAGCATGTTACTTCTTTGCTGCCCTCTTTTGACATGAAAATGACAATTGCATTGACATTCCGATCCTCTGCGAAATATTATGAAGTGAGGAAAGGATAGTGAGCAACGAAAAATCGCTATTTTTTTAATCATACAACGTGAATTCCATGTTCATTTCTTGACATGATTATCGGGAAGACGTCATTATGCAACTAAAACACATGAAGACGTTGCTTGCCCCTCAGGTAGGTGTACGGATATCGTTGAATCATTAAAATGTCAATTAATTTTAACGTCGATACGGACGCTGTTGGGTTGTCAAGCGCCGTGCATACAAATTGCTAGTGCAGTACGGGGCCTTATGTTGGAGTAACGTTACACGGATCCGCTCGGCCGTTGCTTTGCCTGCGTTTGTGTAACTTAGACACCAAAAAGAAAAAAAAAAAAAAAACGTTTATCATTTCACATGTTGACGTTGTTGCACGAAAACAAAATTGAGGTTGATGTTGTAATGACTTAGTGTACATTGCACAGTCAGTTTACAGGTGAGAGTGAGTCCAGAGTTAATATGCTGGCATTGACATCGCCCCATATCAATCACATTGTAGAATTTAAGGGTGTGAAGTGTTGTGTGTGTGTGTGTGTGTGTGTGTGTGTGTGTGTGTGTGTGTGTGTGTGTGTGTGTTGAGATGTGATGACACTGACACTGATCACACGCCAAAAACTCAATTTTGAACTTATAAGAAAGCAGGTTTGTACGATAATAAAAGTCATAAGAAATAACATTCCCTTTTCGTTGGTTTATTGAATTATGACTGAATCACATCGGTAATAATCACGTTGGATTTAAGGTTGGAATCACGTCGGGCAATCACGTCGGGGTCACCAATATAGAAAAGATGAGACAAGCCGGTATACCGACGTAGAGCAGTGAGTCGCTGTAGACGTCGTGGTAAATGTATAGGCCGTCCTTTGAAGATCAGAGTTGCGGTGAGTTGAACTTCTGAACGAAAGCTGCCGAAGCGATAGACGGGCCAGACTGACAGCTCCCAGTGGTAAATCTAGCCATGTCGATTGTAACGCACCACTGGAAGACTGCCAGCCTGCCGGAGACGGCAGGAAAAGAGTAGAACTAGAAGTGCCGTGAGGCGTGGGAGAGTTCTCGTGCCCGGAGAATCGTGCTGACTCAACAAGATGTATTTAGAGAGTGATGAGATTCATTGGGCGATGCGAGGATGCGAGGACCATGTGCGTTGAAGTGCACGTAGGCCATGATACGCGATAGGTTGAAACAATGCACGTGGACAGAATACATTAACAGCAAACAATAGAATTACGTAACATGGAAAATTACTGATAGAACGCATGGCAAACTACATGGAAAAATACAGAGCATGAAAATAACTTAGAGTGAAGAGTCACTACAACATCGTCCAACTGATGATGTCGATGCATAAATGTCAGAGACTCAGAGGGCCTGTGTCTGCATTAACTTTAGAATGACAGTGACATCTTGTTTAGAACTCAAGCTAGTATTATAAAACATTTCTCGAAGAGAATGCTAATTCAGATATCAGTGTATCTAAAGTTTAGCGGATAAACATTTTCAGAAAAAAATGATAGGCCTTTCTCACAAATCTGCAAACATTTATAAGATTATCTGATTGAAATATAAACAATTTTGTTTAATTTAGTGTGAAGTTTTGTTTGAAACATTGATTATTATATGGCTTGATGTATAATAATCCTTTTCATGACGATTGTTGTGATATCAACCCCTCATTGACTTCCTTACAAGTTGCATTCCAGTTTGGTCATATTCATGTTGAAAGATACATGTAGACAGTCTACCATGTCCATCTTAGTGCTAGTCTGTGCAAACATACTATTTTAAAAATTAATGTATGAATATGATAAAAAGGGGTTTATAAATGTATGTGTTGATATTCACAATTAATAATTTTTAAAGAAATAGTGAAAACAAGTAAGTTTTGAATATTAAAACATATTCTGGTGTTGTTTTTGATTGTCCCTATGCTTATTTATTGAAATGAGATGCCATCAATCATGCAATTTTCTCACTTTTGTGTGCAGGATGGGGCAGCAAAAATCACTGCCATGGCCTGGGCGCCAAACAACACCAAGCTGGCCGTGTGCACCGTGGAGAGAGTCGTCCTACTCTACGATGAACAGGGTGAACGGAGAGACAAGTTTTCCACCAAGGCTCTTGACTCAAAGGTGATTATTTCATTATAGTTTGAGTATGTGAGAGGTACAGTATACACTACAGCTCAAAGGAATTGGCATCGGGTAAAGGGAAAGGGAAGAAAGGGAAGGAACCACGGTTTTGAACCGCGGTATGTAATGTCCAGTTCAGCATAAAACATGATACTTGAGCCTAAAATGCATCATGTTTCATGCTGAACTGGACAAAATATTCCGCAATTCAAAACTGTGGTTCCTTCCCTTTCTTCCCTTTCTCTTTACCCGATGCCAATTCCTTTGAGCTGTAGTGTATGTTATTCACATTCAAGGGGATTCTCCCCCGAGAAAATTTCCTCTGGGTCCACCATAGAGTGCAACCTTTTCACAAAGCGACATACACTTTGATCACATTTTATATTTTGTGTAATGATATAGGGGTCTGTACCACTTCTCATCGGTAGGATGATTCAAAAGAATGTTCAAATCATTGCCCTGATCAGATGATACATTACTCTGTGCACCATCTCCACTCCATTGTTTTGATTGATTGATAATTTCATTTCATTCCTAATGCCAATCATTACATAATACACAAAGTAAACAATACATTAAACAGTTATAGTGAAAGGTGGTAATATAACACAATTCTTGAAGTTCATTTTTTTGTATGGTAATAATATGCATGTATTAAATTGAAATATTTGTATCGCTTGAATGTTACAGTACGGTAAGAAGAGCTACACAGTCAAGGCGATGGCCTTCTCCCCAGACTCCACTAAGATTGCCATCGGACAGACGGACAACATCATCTATGTCTACAAGATTGGAGATGATTGGTTAGCTGTTGGCTCTTACTTTTATGCATTATCTCAAATGTTCTATCGGACATACGTCTCATAAAAAATGAGTTTGTATCGCTTGAATGTTACAGTACGGTAAGAAGAGCTACACAGTCAAAAAATGAAAAAAATGAGTTCAGCTACCCATAACTCATTTCTATCAATCCTTTATCTACTCTGTTGCACTGTAAGATTGAGTGCCAGGAAAAGATAAAAACATATATTCCTACGATGAGTTTAACTTGTAGAAGTTTATACTTAAGTCCTATACAATCCATGACTGTAATTGTCCCTGTTCTTTACGGTAGGTAGTTTTCAGCCTACCAACTAACTTAAGTACATGCAAGACAGTTTAAGACTAAGTTTCTTTCAAAATACCACACTTGCAGAGTTGCCCAGTCTCCTTGAATTTGCAGGAGTCTCCCTGGAAATAGACCAATATCACTGCATTACCCAATATCCCCGATTACTCGCAGATTATTAGCACTAGGTTGTGTGCATTTGATAGACATCTTCCTGATTTCTGATGATATTCCCGCAAATCTTTCTGGTTGTTGAATTTCAATGTTGGTAGCTCTGCGCTTGTATTAGTGTGATTCGTTCTGTGATGCCCCCCTCGCAGGGAATCTAAGAAGGTGATTTGCAACAAGTTTGTGCAGCAGAGTGCGGTGACCTGTATGATCTGGCCTCCTGATGGCAGCATCGTGGTGGGGCTGGCTGATGGGAAGGTACGGGTGGCCAACCCTAAGAGCAACAAGTCATCCACCGTCTACGGGACCGACTCCTACGTCGTATCTATCACCCAGAAGTAAGTCAGGGGGTGAAGGAGGGGGTGGAGGGGGGGGGGGGGGGGAGGAGGGAGATTAGGACCCTAATCACTATGAATGATCTGCAATTGATTGTAAATTTGTATATGATTGCAGCTCTCTGTATCCAGGGTAGTCACACAAAAATCTTTTATGTGCAGCTTTAAAGGGCAGAGTGTCACTTTTTGTCAGATATCTGTGCTGGACATGTCGTTCAGAGAAAGCAAAAACAATACGAATGCTAATACTGATGCTGTTTCAATATGTAATACTGGGGATAAATGTGGCACACAATCACTTTCTGCATCCGACGTTTGGAATTTGGACCACACGTTTTCTATACAGAGACCACCAACTCTGTATCACATATTTTCCTTCAAACAACACCTTTTAGAGATCATGATACATCTGTACTAGTTACAATCAATATCCTTTACAAGTTAGTATTAATTTGTTTTATTGAAGTATTGTGATTAATACGGAATTAACTTAGGAATCATTTAAGTTATCAATGATTTAATGTTTGTGCTTCCCAGGGCTTAGCTATTATTTTATGCATGTTCATATGTTGTTTCTGTTGTTATTTATTTTAATAATGGTTGAAATAAGTGAAATGAAAGTTAAATCCTTTCCAACTTGTTTGGCAAGGATATTCTGTCTGGCTGTGCCCTTTTGTAAACTAGAAGTTTCATAGGTCCTACTCCTTCCATGTGTTCAATGTAGTTTTCTTTCTTTCTTTCCAGTCTGTCTGGCAAGGGCATTCTGTCGGGCCATGCGGATGGCTCCATCGTGCGATACTTCCTAGAAGACGAGGGCACTGGAGAATCCCAGGGCAAGGTCACGTCACATGCCTGTCCGCCTTACGCCCTCTGTTGGGCTGGTAACAGCATTGTTGCCGCGGGTTGCGACAAACGCATTGTCGTCTACAGCAAGGAGGGCCGCGTCAACCAGCAGTTCGACTACAGCCGCGATGCGGACGAGCATGAGTTCACGGTTGCCGTCAATAACCCGGGAGGACAGTCTGTGGTCGTAGGCAGCTACAACAGGTAAGTGAAAGTCCGGAGGAAACAAAAAAGACATATGGGGGGGGGGGGGGGGGGCTCCTATTCAAGCTTAATATCATTAAAACCATGCTGTGAGAAAAATAAAATAAAATGGTAAGATTTTCTGGCTTTGTGAACCCCAGACAGTATACATGTCAAAATTTGCCCTGGAACTGCAGTAATCAAAGGGGTCTGGCTTAATTGCACCTTCTAATGAATTTGAAGTTTATTCATAGCCTGCCGTCTATTGTGCGTACAGCAGATTATAAGGGAGTCACTCTGCTTAGTATCTGAGTGGAAGAAAGCCAGCCTGCAATATACCGGTTTACTAATGTAGTCAGATTTATGGATGTTTCTTCCCTCGGGGCCTAGTAACGACTTATTCCATTAACCAGTACCTAACAGTGGTATTTCAGTACTTGGAACCACTTTGAATACATTAGTTGTTGCTTTGTCGAGCAAACCTTGGGCAAGCTTTCCGGTTGTCAGGGGCAACCTTTGTTAAACTGGTGCATAAAATTTGGATATGTTAGTAAACTGGTCTATTGTGCGGGTTCAGTAAAGAACAGGTTTCCAAGTAGCCGAGGTAAATGGTAATCTGTTAATAATTTTTGTCTGCGGTAGGTTGCGAGTCTTCAACTGGGCCCCAAGGAAAGGCATGTGGGAGGAGGCGAGGATGAAGGAGATCCCAAACCTCTACACCATCACCACCCTGGCCTGGAAGAAAGACGGATCCAGACTCGTCGCTGTGAGTATGGTCAAATGAACATTGAGGGCAGCAGACACTACAGAGTTTCAGAGCCATCTATGGACAGAGTTTGGCCAACTTGGGTTTAATCGGTAGCAACATGGCACATATTTTGTTTGTTTTATCTTTACCCAACAAAGCAACATGTGTCATGTTCCTACCTATTGAAACAGAGTTGGCCATACTGTGTATAGATGTCTCTAGAGGGTTTCAGTACTATATTTTAATAGCAATCAGGCATAGTTCAGTTGTTTTTGTATTTTGGTTTCAATAAATAGTGCTGTCAAATTCATTACTTTGTAGTCAACCAGACTTTTTCTTTCAATAATATAATAGATGTTGGTTCTTGTCATAGATATATACAGGATACGAAAATATGAATGCAATTCCCTGATGCAAAACATCAGAATAAGGGATACACATACCAAACAGATTTTTTTGGTCAAACAGTAGTACCCATAACACAGTGTAGTATCTCTCCAGCTTTGAAAATTAAAAGTATTTTTATTTCATAAATTGCCATGTAATTTCGGTTTCCTTACTCAATTGACACCACATCCTTATATATAATGTGTATTCTCAGGTGCTGAATGCCTGTTACCTGTAATGGTAAATGTGCAGCTAAACTTTTTAATAACTTTTAAGAAGACATTATTTTAACAATTTGGTTCTAAGAAAGATTAAAAAAAGAGAAACTAATTGGGCTTTAGACAAGACAGCATTTTATTCCACCTCGTAGCTTGTGCATGTTCATCTGTGAAATTACTTTGCTGTTCCTTCTCATCCTTCTAAAAAAAAAAGTTCGGCTTTCTGAATATATTCCAATTAAAGGGGATATACTGTACTGGGAAGACAAAATGACTTCAAAATGTGATCGTGAGCAATCTTCTTGCCAATGGTCTTAAATTAAATGCAAATGTGGATCATTTGAGGGCAAATCACTTTCAGCAAATTTCTAAAATAGACAATATATGAATTTAAGACCATTGGCAAGAAGATTGCTCACCTTTTGTAGGCTTTTTGTCTTCCCAGTACAGTATATCCCCTTTAACTCTTTGTCACCCCTCCTATTCCAGGGCACCCTTTGTGGTGGTGTGGAGCTGTTTGACTGCTGCCTGCGCCGGTCCATCTACAAGAACAAATTTGAGATGACCTATGTGGGACTGAGTCAGGTCATCGTCAAGAACCTATCGTCAGGGACCAGAGTGGTGCTCAAATCTCACTACGGTTATGAGGTAGGCTCCTGCAGGATTTACATAGCAAAGTATGAGTTTTACCTGTCTCATATGGCTCTCTCTCTCTCTCTCTCTGTATCTCCATGTATTTATCATTGTAGAATGTTAATGTTATAAAAATTAGGAGAGTGGTGCTCAAATCTCACTACGGTTATGAGGTAGGCTCCTGCAGAATTCACATAGCAAAGTATGAATATTACCTGTCTCATATGGCTCTCTCTCTCTCTCTCTCTCTCTCTGTATCTCCATACATTTATCATTGTAGAATGTTAATATAAAAGTTAGGAGAGTGGTGCTCAAATCTCACTACGGTTATGAGGTAGGCTCCTGCAGGATTCACATAGCAAAGTATGAGTTTTACCAGTCTCATTTTGGTCTCTCTCTGTATCTCCATGCATTTCTGACTGTAGAATGTTTTATGCAGTTTATGTGGTAAAACTTGGTAGAGTGGTGCTCAAATCTTACTACAGCTATGAGATAGGCTCCTGCAGAATTCACATAGCAAAGTATGAGTTTTACCTGTCTCATTTTGATCTCTCTCAAATCTTTGTAGCCCCATGCATTTATCATTGTAAAGTCCTTTATGAGCAATGTGTGATCAAAATTGCTAGTTGATGAGAAGTATTCAGAAATACCTTTGTGTGTACCCTTTTCGTACAAGTTTAAGATCGGCATGGGTGTTGTAACCCAGTGTATATTTCTTTGACAGTGACATTCAGATTAATGAGGCGTCTGTATTGAACAAGGATGGATATACAGTGTCTCATACTCCAGACATTCTGTTGCTGGTTAATAGTTCAAGACTTTGAGTGTGCCTTTTAGATTGTCATTGGTATCGAGTGACCTTGTGTACGTCCTTGAGATTAAACATCTTCCCTGACATTGACTCTGACCTTCAGATTGATGAGGTGCGCATCCTGGGAAAGGATCGGTACCTCGTGGCTCACACCACGGACACTCTGCTCCTGGGCGACCTCAGCTCCAACAAACTCAGCGAGGTGCCGTGGCAGAACACTGGGGGCAACGAGAAGTTCTTCTTCGAAAATGAAAACGTGAGTCCCAGCGGTGGTATTCTGAAAATCTACAAGAGATGTCCCGAAAATACCTTATCTTTGGTTTTTAGAGATACTTCTTAGGAAAATTGTTACCAAAATCAGTGAGGCTCATTGAGATTGATATTGTACCTCTAGCTGATTTTTTCAATATTTTTCTCATACTTTTTTTTTTCAAATGAATTTTATTCAATTTCTCAAAGCAAACATACAAAATGTACAAACAAATCAATTCTTGCATACAACAACATGTACAAATAGTGTAATGGAATAATTACTTATAGTCTTATAACTTATAATCAAGTTATACTTCGGCTCTTTGGATAACCTCCAGAGGCCTGGAAATAGATGTCGTTTCCAGCCAAAATAACCCCAATTGACTATGTCTAGTGAAAATATTACCTTCAGAATTTGCTTGTTTAGTGCCCTTAATGCATATTTGAGGGGATGATGGATTGAATTGAATTGAACTGAGCTCAATTACATGTAATTCAATATCATATGAGGCTTAGCCCATTGTGAGGGTTATCCTTCCTGCTAAAGTTTGTCTTTGTATCTTATTTGTATTCATCAGATATAATACTCATTGTTAAGTCTTGCATACTTGTATTTATTGTATTTGATTGGGCTGTGAAGAAGGTTAGATAGACATGGAGGTGGCACAACATTATAGATTGTTCAACTGACTTCCAATCTAAAGGTAGCTTTTTATACCCAGCAGTTCTCACGTACGTCCCATAGCAAGACATTTAATAAACCACATATTTGCTCCATAGCTAGGAGATGTCTTTTATAGGGACCTGGGGGGCATTTCATCAAAGGACTTGTCGGACGTTTTATCCGACAAACTGTTATAAGCTACTGAAATGCTTGCATCTTATTGGCCGAGAGCAAACTTGTCGGATAAAATATTCGACAAGTCCTTTGATGAAATTTCCCCCCTGGTAGGATCTGCTGATCTAGTGACTCGGGTAATCACAATCTAGGGCCTTCATTGAAAGCAGTGCTTACACTAATGCATCTATCCTGGGAATCGATCTGATATTATTGCGCTCATTAGTAAAACTCAATTGTTTTTGTTGCTGCATGTTGTCATCAGTATGCATTTCTAACTTTTATTCTTAATGTTTTAGGTGTGCATGATCTTCAACGCTGGTGAGCTGACTCTGGTTGAGTATGGAGCCAATGAGATCCTGGGCTGTGTGAGGACGGAGTTTATGAATCCTCATCTGATCAGGTCAGTAAACCTCTTATCACCCACTCCACTCTTTCTCTGACAACAAAATTGTCTTGTCTTATCAGTCTAAGTAATTTTGCGTAATTTCAGAACTGTAGGTCCGACTTTGACGAAGAGTATTGTACAAAGTTGCGCAAGATTCAATAATAAAATGACAATATCGCACATTTCTTTTTCTTCAAAATATCGAAGAGGGCGAATTTTCTAAAGTTGTACCATGATGCATCGTAAGCCACTTTGGGATTTTGTTTGCAGTCATGTCAGCTAGTGTACTAGTCAGGCATGAGAATTTTCCGATTTTTATCGGAATTCCGATTTTTTTACATCAAAATCTGTGGTCGCCGAGTTCGATGTGAATTTGAAATAATATTTGGGGGGTAGGGTCTGGGGGGTCAAGTCATTTTTACACTCAGAAACTATAAAAGTACTTCACCATTTCGAGTGAAATCATTGCGTAGCGAGTCACCGCGAGGCTGAATCCTTACCGGGCCGCGCCCCGGGAACGCGCCTCACTGATCGATTTGTTCGCACGGAGCGCGAGATTGCACCGCAGATGCACACCACACGAGCTTCGGTCGCACCACTGCTGCACTGATCGTGCGAGCCACTGAACTGATTCAGTGGTGCGCGCGCGAGCGCGACCGAAAATCGTGTAGCATGTGTGCGGTGGCTTTCAGTCTCATAAACAGCCGTAATGATGCTGTTTCGTTACACTCCACAATGTTCGCATCTTGGAGAGAAATTGACAGCATCGTAACGGCTGGTCTTTCAGACTATGCAGTATCAAAATGGCGGCATCCAAGCCGAAGTTCGTTGATCGCGATGGGGGAGAAGCGGACCCGAAAGAGATAGATAAATCCGTCAAAAATAGATGGAACTGGTCCTGGTGTGACCGTGTATTTTTGGAAGGCACTCCTGATCAACATTTAGTTGGGGATTGTTTTCGTAAGCTGTACAATCCCGGTGAAGCTTGGTGCTTATGGTGCAATGACGGCATAAGGATTAAGGTATGGCAACGGAGGTCTTAAAACACTGCGTCAGCATGCCACTGGAGACAAACACAAGAAGAGATACCGTGAAAGAAGGACCAACTACTGCCTAAACTTTGGTAATTTGAATACTTTGTTTGTGAATAATTACTGTACATGACATTCATTTTAAAGTTAAGCTTACTAACTTCGTGAACTTTATCTTTATTGATGATTATGATTGAATGATAAGTCTAGATCTTGATCTTATTAATTTGATGTTGGGCTTCATCAATGACAATGACTAGTCTATGTTTTAAGTTTATCATTGTTTTGCCACCACCCTTGGGGCAAGTCACGATGGTCCGAGGTATGGAGTGACACAAGCCCCAGGGGTGAGCCAGACTACCAAGCCATCGGGTGGTCTGTAAGGGCATGAATGATTGATGGGTACCCAAGGGCATAGTCTAGACTGGGGCCCAGGCCAGGGTGCACGTGCACCCCCCCCCCCCCCCCCCGCCAAATAGGTACACCACTATGGGTTCCTTTTTTTATCACATTGGTACTTGAGAATGGCTTCCTATACCCCCTTAAAATGCTAAAACCCAGGAGCTTCAGGGGGCGCTGCCCCCTGAACCCCCGCCAGGGCGCTGCCCCTGGACCCCCGCCGTTGGTTTAATTTACTTTCAGATATTTTTAAAGAAAGTCATTCTCATGCCTGACTAGTGTATGTTACCAGAAGTGGACTTGACTGCAGACAAAATCCAGATGTCGCTGCACGGTGCATGATGGTATTCCTCCCACCATCCCTCTGGCTTGTTTATGATTCCAAAAGTAAAATATGCATTTTAATCCTAGATTTTGATCCTAGATTTTGATCAAACAACAATTGTTCGTACAAAAGCTTAATAATAAGATTCTTATTTTTAATACCATAAAGAAAAAAGTTATTCAATATTATGAGGATGAGAAATATATTAATTATATTTCAGGTACACATAGCAAATTTTTTGTTAAATGGCAGTCACTTAGATCTTTGTTTGTTTAAAACTGAGAGAGAGAAATGTAATTTATTGTATTTCATTTGAGTGTAAAATACATTCTTTTACGTTGTGAAATGTTTATTTAACTCAATAAAATAGCCTATGGAGGGCTAAAAAATTGCAAAAAAAAAAAAAAATGCATTTATTCCGTGTCTCCTTGCAGCGTACGGCTGAATGAGCGCAAGCAGCTGAATGTGGAGGACAACAAGAAGATGGCGTACCTGGTCGACCTCAAGACCATTGCCATCGTCGACCTCGTCTTCGGCTTCAACGTTGCCACCCTGGCGCATGACTCCAAGGTGGACTGGCTGGAGATGAACGAGACTGGCCGCAAGCTGCTGTACCGCGACAAGAAACTCAGGGTAGGTCCAGCTTAACTGCTATCATTTGATTAGCTTGGATAACCAAAACGATGAATGCAGTAGAGTACCCAAGTCGTGTCGTCATGTCCATTGTTATGCAGGTTGCTGGTTCTAAACAACATCGCTCAAGTGAGAGTTCCACTGGTCCGACATTGTCTAGCGGGCTAGTGTCGGGCACTCCCAAAGAGAGTCCCTGATATGATCACTGATGTTTGCTCTACTCATATAGTTTAGAACCAGTTGTCTTGAAAATATGGTCACATGATGTCACACTTTGGTACTCTTGACCATTTTCAATATGTCTTATATGCAAATGCCTGTCTGACTTTTGTCCAGCAAACAACATTTAATAGATACTGAGTGCATTCTACTTATTGCATCTCCATCACTTAGAATATTCTAATATTCTAACCTATTTAGGTTAATGTAATACATTGTTACTAATCAGTCTGGATGAATTTTTCCATCAATTTGAATATAGTTTGAAACAGGTTATTGCTTAAAGTTTTCAATATAAACAATTATTGAAATTGGATAAACAATCATTATAAGTGCCAATTTGGAATATTTGGGGCAAAATAGAGATTCAGCGATATGTCTTTTGCATCAATCTGAATAAGAACCTGTAACTTTCCACAGTGCTCCTTTGGAAAGCGGTCCTCGAGACTGAAAGGACTACCCTGTATAAATAAAACGTAAAATAAATAAATAAATAAACTCGAGGTGTCTGTGAAATCCAGTGTAATTTTAGTAAAAAAATCAGGTGAATGTAACATGGTTGTGAATTGCTTTTATTCTTCTCTACACAGCTTCATCTCTTCGATGTTGACTCCAAGCTGAAAACCACCATCCTGAACTACAGCAGCTATGTGCAGGTAAGTACAGGATAGACTCTGACTTCTAACTTGTAAATATAATGTAATGGGCAACATGTCACAAACGCAAGTGGCATAAACCGATACAAAACAAGATAAGAACTCTCCTACAAAGTAGAGCTTAACTAGAGCGTGAAATCAATGACTACAGTGAGTAGTCAGTGCTTGCTAACAATGTGTAAAATTTAAATGCATGAAGCTGACTGCATTTTGCTGCAATCGATTGCAGTTAGCACAGAGCAGTTGAACTCTTGTTCATCTTGTTATACATATAAGATTACATTAGTATGGATTTAATAGTTACATATTTATGGACACACAACTTCAATAAACTCTTGTTCATAGTGCTTGTCATTTATTTTACATATTATCCAAAATACCTTCACAATGATATCATCCTTGTAGGTCAGCAGAGCACTTTCTATGTACCACTGTCACGATTATATAGAATTTATTTATAAATCTGTATTAAGCACATTTTTTTTTTGTGGCAGAGGAAAAATAACAAAAAGAGGCTCATAGGGAATACTCATTTTTAATATTTTAGATTTTTTTTTCTTCCAACACAAATGTGGAACAGAATGTTTGCTTGAGGGTATCTGTAATAAATCCACTGCGATAATCTATTGGCAAGATTATCCGATTTGGAGGTTATGCTAATTATAATCTTCACTGCATATTGTATGAATAAGTGTTATACTATTGTTTGTACCATTTTTGTATGTCTTTCTACAGTGGGTGCCGCAGAGTGATGTTGTGGTCGCACAGAACAGGGGCAACCTATGTGTGTGGTACAACATTGACCATCCAGAAAGAGTTACCATGTTCCCTATGAAGGTAAGGAGGATAGATAGAGGAGGGATGGTAGGAGGGATTGATGGGTGGGTGGATGAATGGATGGATGGATGAGTGGGTGGGTAAATGGATGGATGGATGGATGGATGAGTGGATGGATGGATGGATGGATGGGTGGATTATAGATGGATGGATGGATGAATGGATGGATGGATGGATGGATAGATGGATGGATGGATGGATGGATGGATGGATGGATGAATGAATGTATAGATAGATTTATGGTCGGTTGGATGAATGGATGGATTGAACAAATATAAGTGAGCCTTCAAAATTATAATTGTAAAATTATATTTTATGCTTTTCTGCCACTGCCTTAATGTTTTAATATTAAAGATAACAAATTTTGAAGATTCAAGCAAGCTCCTGATGCAGTTGTCAGTAAGGAAATATCTTGGCTAAGAACCGAGTTGAAGACAAATTGTTTTGAGGTGTAAATCAGACATTTAAATGTTATTTGTAAAGAGTATTGTGACAATGGTTCATGCATTAGATTTGTGCCTCATGTAAACTCACACATAACTCAGCCTGCAAGTAACAAAGAGCCACCGCATTGGAAGTGTGTTTATCACTTGTAATAAACCTATTTAATAGATTACCAAAGTGTGACATCACATGAGCATGTTGTCAAGACAACTGCTTCTAAACAAAGTCGGTAGAGCAAACAGGAATGATCACAGTGGGGACATTCATTGTAAGTACCTGACACTAGCCTGCTAGACACTGGCCGTGTTTATGAACTTTTCCGAAATTTAAACGCGTTTCCAAAGGCCTTTACGAACGCGTTTCCAAATGCGTTTATCAACTCCAAAGGCCTTTACGAACGCGTTTCCAAACGCGTTTAAAAAACAGTGCATTTATCAACTCGATCGCCCAAGTCGAAAACCGGCCTTGTCACCGAAAACACGTGGTGTAAACGCATTGCAAAACAGCTTTGCGTTTATCTCGCTTCTTTAAACGCGTTTAGGATTGTACAAATTTGCGTGTTTCAAAACAGCTTTCCAAACCCCCTAATCAAAACACCTTTGCGTTTATCAACTTGTTTAAACGCGTTTAAAAAAAAATTAAACGCGTTTGGACACCTTAATTCTATCCAAAAAAGAGTTGATAAACACGCCCTTTGTCAGACCAGTGGCATGCTCATTTGAGTGATATTGTTGAGAATGAGAAACCTGCATATAACAATAGATATGATGACACCACCTTGTTACTCTGTACGTGCTGCTTTGCAGGGGGACATCGTAGACCTGGAGAGGGCTGATGGGAAGACGGATGTGATCGTCAACGAGGGCGTGACGTCAGTGTCCTACACCCTGGACGAGGGCCTCATTGAGTTTGGCACTGCCATTGATGACGGCGACCATGCACGGTAAGGTTACATGGATGTTCATTTTTGTCTCGCCCACCGGAGGTGAAGGCGAGACTAAGGGATCCAAATGGCGTCCGTCCGTCGTCCGTCCGTCGTCCGTCCGTCGTCCGTCCGTCGTCCGTCGTCCGTCGTCCGTCACAAATGTTAAAGTTTACCTGCAAGACTCTCTTATGATCCATAACTTGGCAACTGTTACAGCAATGGCAGCCACACTTGGTTGATAGAAGCACTATGGGTATCTTCATGTTATGGTGTTGTCAGAGGTCATGTGATGATGTCAAAGGTCATTTGAGGTCATATATTAAAGAGTATGTGCAAGACTCTCTTTTTCTATGTTAAAGTTTACCTGCAAGACTCTCTTTTGACAAATAACTTCACATAGGTTGCTTGGATTACAACCTAACTTGGGTCATAGATGCACTGGGGGCACCTTCATGTTATGGTACCGTTGGAGGTCACAGGATAAGGTCAAAGGTCATTTGAGGTCATACGTTAAAGTTTACCTGCAAGACTCTCTTTTGACAAATAACTTCACATGGGTTGCTTGAATTACAACCTAACTTGGGTCATAGATGCACTAGGGGTACCTTCATGTTATGGTACCGTTGGAGGTCACAGGATAAGGTCAAAGGTCATTTGAGGTCATACGTTAAAGTTTACCTGCAAGACTCTCTTTTGAGAAATAACTTCACATAGGTTGCTTGGATTACAACCTAACTTGGGTCATAGATGCACTGGGGGAACCTTCATGTTATGGTACCGTTGGAGGTCACAGGATAAGGTCAAACGTCATTTGAGGTCATATGTTAAAGTTTACCTGCAAGACTCTCTTTTGACAAATAACTTCACATGGGTTGCTTGGATTACAACCTAACTTGGGTCATAGATGCACTGGGGGAACCTTCATGTTATGGTACCGTTGGAGGTCACTAAGGTCAAAGGTCATTTGAGGTCATACGTTAAAGTTTACCTGCAAGACTCTCTTTTGACAAATAACTTCACATAGGTTGCTTGGATTACAACCTAACTTGGGTCATAGATGCACTGGGGGTACCTTCATGTTATGGTACCGTTGGAGGTCACAAGATAAGGTCAAAGGTCATTTGAGGTCATACGTTAAAGTTTACTTGCAAGACTCTTATCACACATATAACTCATCACATGTTGCTACAATGGCAATCAAACTTGGATGATGGATGCACTGGGGGCACCTGCATGTTATTGTGCTGTAAGAGGTCACATGATAAGGTCAAAGGTCATTTGAGGTCATACATTAAAGTTTACTTGCAAGACTCTTGCTGAAGGCTTCCTAACTTGTGCACAGAATTATCAGCCAGGGATACAATTCTTTTGCGTAGCAACGGAGATCGCGATATTTCTGGTTATTTTCGCAAGTGGGCGAGACACAATATTGCTAATGCCTTGTATTTGAAAAGCTTTAAATTTAAATACATAATTGCGACCAGTAGCAAAATGTGTGGCAATTGTTAAGATACCATAGATCATAAAAAGATACATATATAAACATTAAATGCATATAACTTGATTAAACAAAATTCATATTTTTATAGTCATTTCATTCACTACACATACAATAAAGAACAAAATCTGAAGACTGTCTATTTGATAAACATTATCAATTGCAACTTACCACCAATGAGAAGAAGCACAAAAACAACAAATGATCTCTCTGTATTATAGTTGTTGCCATGGTTATTACAGCTAATAGTTACATGGCCTTTGTGTATTTGATATCCAGAGCCGTAGCATTCTTGGAGACGCTTGAGATGACGACCGAGACGGAAGCCATGTGGAAGACGCTTGCTAAGCTCTCCCTAGGAGCTAAGCAGCTCCACATCGCTGAACGCTGCTTTGCTGCCCTCGGGGACGTGGCTAAGGCCAGGTATCTCCGCAATATCAACCGACAGGCCATGGAAATAACCAAGGAAACGGTCAGTTCAATTATTCCTGTCAAATGAGATTGATAGATATTCATTTTTCTACTGAAACATAATAACCTTGCAGTATTTCCTTAACATTCAGTACTCAACAAACATCAAAGTGATATTTGAGTGATATTGTTTAGAAACCTGCATATAACAATTCATGTTTGAATTTAGGTCAAATGAGATTGATAAATATTCATTTTTCTACTGAAACATAATAACCTTGCAGTATTTCCTTAACATTCAGTACTCAACAAACATCAAAGTGATATTTGAGTGATATTGTTTAGAAACCTGCATATAACATTTCATGTTTGAATTAAGATTAAAACGGATATCAGTTCAGGTAATATTTTGTTACTAATGTTTATTTAGTCTTAGACACAAAATACACAAATCAGTCTACATAAACCTCCATCTGTAGAGATAACCCATCTGGGGGGGCATTTCATCAAAGGACTTGTCGGTTATTTTATCCGACAAGTTTGCTCTCGTCCAATAAGATGCAAGCATTTCAGTAGCTTATAACAGTTTGTCGGATAAAATGTCCGACAAGTCCTTTGATGAAATGCCCCCCTGGAATCCCTTAAGAGCAGTTTTGATGTAATTACAATGTGTTATTCCATGCTTGTTGTATGTAGGGAGAGGATGGCCTTAATCACTACAGCACCCGGGCCAAGCTGGCTGCCCTCAACAAAGACTTCTGGGATGCAGAGAGTATCTATCTTGAACAGGTACACATCACACCTTGTCCTTTTAGTACTTTTTTTTTTTAAAGGTTTATAGGGTCTGTCCCTTTTCACAGTCTGTAAGTTTGATTGAGAGGAATGTTACAAAATGCCATGGTCGCTGCATATTACATATAACCACCATGCACTATTTCTACTCCCTGGGGAGCATTTCACACTTCAGAGCATTCGCATAATTGTCCATCTCTTACCCGCTTATCATTTATACTCCTGGGGGGTGTTTCACCAAGCTGTTCGTAAGTTACGAACGACTTTACGAACGACTGGTGATCCCTTCTTGTGCTAAATGCGATACCACACTTTGTTCATTGAGAATCTGATTTAGCACAAGAAGGGATCACCAGTCGTTCGTTAAGTCGTTCGTAGCTTACGAACAACTTGGTGAAACATCACCCTGGGTGGGGAACAGGAATGTGGTTGCATGGAGCAGCCGCAAATCTATTTCAAATTGGCCTATTTCAAATGCTCTTTAGATGGACAGCTGGCGAAGTCCATAAACAATGAAACTAATTGAATTGAGTTGTGATCATGATTTGCTTGTTTCTTCTGCAGAATGCCATTGACGAGGCCATGGAGATGTATCAGGAGCTGCACAAATGGGACGATGCCATCAACGTTGCCCAAGGAAAGGTGAGAGCAAATATCCTGCCAAAACAAATACTTCTGTTAAATTCTCTTGCTCTAATATACATGTAAGAACAAATGGTAAGTCGTGTCTCTTATTTGATTCTGCTGCACATATAAAATAGCAATAAAGTTGTGAAAAGACATTTAAAGAGCAGGACAATTTTGCTCTCCACAATTTGCATTAGAAAGCATAATACAAAAACAAATACAACTGTAACTTAATTTTTTTCCCCCACGGAAAACTAAAAAGGATGTTCCATATTACTAGTACAAAAATGTGACAGTGGCAGAATTTAGAAAAGGCATTTGATTTAACTGGCAGTAATTAAGATGTCATGAAAAATGTGTCTGACAAAATGATTGGAACCATTAGGATTTGTACCCATCAACTACTGCTTCTTGGGAAGCAGATTTGAGATGGAGGCATGACATTCTGAAGGGTTAGTCATTATAAGGTGGCCTAACAACATGTCAAGTCCGGATGAGAGGGGATTTATATACCCTAACCCTTTTAGGGTTAACCAACAGGCCATTTCTGGAGCATGGTAAAGTTCTGTTTCTGGAAAAAGAATATAGTCTCTTAAGTTCTGACTCATGATTATTCAATATATGATAACTTGTGATTGTTTGTTGTAGGGTCACCCTGAGCTAGAGAGCCATTTCTGGAGCATGGTAAAGTTCTGTTCTGGAAAAAATATAGTCTCATAAGTTCTGACTCCTGATTATTCAATATAACTTTTGATTGTTTGTTGTAGGGTCACCCTGAGCTGGAGAACCTCCGCCGCAACTACTACCAGTGGCTGATGGACACGCGGCAGGAGGAGAAGGCTGGCGAGCTGAAGGAGAACGAGGGCGACGTTCACGCAGCGATCAGCCTGTACATGAAGGCGGGCATGCCATCGCGGGCTGCCAGACTTGTCACCAGCAACGAGGAGCTGATGGATAACCGGGAGCTGGTCCAGCGGATCGCTGCCACACTCATCAAGGGTGACTTCTTTGAGAGGGTGAGGTTACAGGGGACCGAAACATTTGGCGCAGGCTACTTTTTACCCCTCTCTGTACCAGAGCTGCCAATTCTCCCTGATTTCGCAGGAGACTCCCTGAAAGTAGACCAATGATTTCATCACATCACCCAGTCTCCCTGATAATCGATCAATTATTTTCATTAGGTTGTATGCATTTGATAGATATCTCCCTGATTTCTGAAGAAATGCGCTCACATCTTCCTGATTGTTGATTGTCAATGTTGGTAGCTTTGCAGTATCATGCATTTGCAGCCTTGTATCAATGACAACTTAGTGTCTTTCCTATGGGACTAAATAGGTTAACCCTCTCAGTACCATGCACTGGTAGCCCCTTTGTCAATAACAA
Source organism: Arbacia lixula (assembly GCA_963669155.1). NCBI lineage: Eukaryota > Metazoa > Echinodermata > Echinoidea > Arbacioida > Arbaciidae > Arbacia > Arbacia lixula. Next base: position 7,525,503 of record OZ022586.1, read on the forward strand.
CTCAGTTTCATGCCTGCGGGACTAAATAGGTTTGAGGAGAATTAAAAACACAGGAAATGAAATGAATAGACTTAAAGCAGAAAAATTAGAGAAAGAGATTAGTAAAATGTTGAAAAAAATCAGTCATATTATATGAAGCTTGTGAATGTTTGAAAATCATGATAACTAGAACCTATTGCTTATTAAGGGAGATTTCTTTGAGAGGGTAAGTCACAGGGGAACAAACCAATATTTCCAGGGGCTACTCTTTACAGAGAGTGAAACCCTGGAGATGGATTGAAATATATAAAAGCAGAAACCCCACCTTTCTTTTGTCTCGCCCACCGGAGGTGAAGGCGAGACTAAGGGATCCAAATGGCGTCCGGCCGTCGTCCGTCCGTCGTCCGTCGTCCATCGTCCGTCCGTCGTCCGTCGTCCGTCCGTCGTCCGTCGTCCGTCGTCCGTCCGTCGTCCGTCGTCCGTCGTCCGTCCGTCGTCCGTCACAAATGTTAAAGTTTACCTGCAAGACTCTCTTTTGACAAATAACTTCACATAGGTTGCTTGGATTACAACCTAACTTGGGTCATAGATGCACTAGGGGTACCTTCATGTTATGGTACTGTTGGAGGTCACAGGATAAGGTCAAAGGTCATTTGAGGTCATACGTTAAAGTTTACCTGCAAGACTCTCTTTTGACAAATAACTTCACATGGGTTGCTTGGATTACAACCTAACTTGGGTCATAGATGCACTGGGGGTACCTTCATGTTATGGTGCTGTTGGAGGTCACAGGATAAGGTCAAAGGTCATTTGAGGTCATACGTTAAAGTTTACCTGCAAGACTCTCTTTTGACAAATAACTTCACATAGGTTGCTTGGATTACAACCTAACTTGGGTCATAGATGCACTGGGGGTACCTTCATGTTATGGTACCGTTGGAGGTCACAGGATAAGGTCAAAGGTCATTTGAGGTCATACGTTAAAGTTTACCTGCAAGACTCTCTTTTGACAAATAACTTCACATAGGTTGCTTGGATTACAACCTAACTTGGGTCATAGATGCACTGGGGGTACCTTCATGTTATGGTGCTGTTGGAGGTCACAGGATAAGGTCAAAGGTCATTTGAGGTCATACGTTAAAGTTTACCTGCAAGACTCTCTTTTGACAAATAACTTCACATAGGTTGCTTGGATTACAACCTAACTTGGGTCATAGATGCACTGGGGGTACCTCCTCTATTGTGCAACTGATTATCATTCTGTTTTGTCTTTGTCTAATCTAATAGAACTTGGTGGAGGCTTTTTATTCCATCTCAAAGAAGGGGGAAGGTGGGGGAGGGGGAGTAGATAGAGGAAGTAGCATTGCGTGAAATAGCCCTTCTCATTTATGGAATGTTACATTCTATGGCAGATATTTCACAATCAGCCAGGGATACAATTCTTTTGCGTAGCGACGGAGATCGCGATATTTCTGGTTATTTTCGCAAGTGGGCGAGACACAATATTGCTAATGCCTTGTTTTTAAGTCTGCCCCTCACTCAGCCTCCCCACCCTGATCGACCAACATTAATTTACCTCTTCCCCTGGAATAACCAAGCACTCTCTCATTCACTCCAAAGGTACAGTACACGTTCATAAAGTTGCATGAATGTAAAAATGTATTGATGTTTAAGATAACTGTATGCATGTAAAAACATCATGATCTGTAACTTCTCCTGTGGGATCTCGTTATGTTTTTCAGGCTGGAGACCTGTTTGAGAAAACTCACGATGAGCAGAGAGCTCTGGAGTGTTACCGCAGAGGAAAGTCCTACAGACGAGGTAATCAATCATCTGAAATATTATCATTTTCATGCTTCTTTTCCAATCACACATTTCCTCCAGTAAAGCGAGATCTATAGTATGCACAAGTTATTGTGTGGACACTGCTGGTGTGTGTATTCACTGACTGCAATCCTGGCATTACAGCATTTACAGCATGTCAACAGTGTTTTTGATGCTCTCAAGAAAATTGCTTACCAACATGCTACTGTTATACTGCGGGAGAGTGAAATGTGTTAGTGACTAACTGTGAAGAAAGACCACCTTTCTATAAAAATGGCATTTCTTGTTTTCCTTTGAACAATGTTTTTCATTGAAACCTGAGGGGTGTTTCACCAACCTGTTTGTAAGTTACGAACAACTTTACGAATGACTGGTTATCTCTTCTTGTGCTAAATAAGATTCTCAATGAACAAAGTGTGATATCGCATTTAGCACAAGAAGGGATCACCAGTCGTTCGTAAAGTCATTCGTAACTTACGAACAGCTTGGTGAAACACCCCCCTGGGTAGAAGTAACCTGTACATAAAGACCACACTGCTGATCTCCCTTGAGCAATCTTTCTATACAGCTGAGACTGTGTTATAGACAATGTTATAGTAATGTGTAGTACACGCAAAATGACACCTTGTGACACGTTTTCCCTGCCCCCAGCCGTGGAGCTTGCCCGGCAGGCCTTCCCTAGCGACGTGGTGCGTCTGGAGGAGGAATGGGGAGATCATCTGGTCTCTCAGAAGCAGCTGGATGCAGCCATCAACCACTACATCGAAGCTGGGTGAGTCAAGCATGGTGTCCACTCAACCTCTTCTGATAGTAATCATTCTGATGACGCAGTGAGAGTGTGTACCCTCCCCCAGCCCATCTTCCCCTTTGTCACAACCAAGTATGCATTGGGGCGTTGGGACGAGCCTCTTAACATCATACTGGCTGAGGGTAGTGCACATGGCCTGTGTGATTAAAGGGAATATACTGCACTGGGAAGACAAAAAAGCCTTCAAAAGTTGATTGTGACCAATCGTCTTACTAATGTTCTTAAATTCATGTATTGTTCATTTTAGAAAATTGCTGAAAGTTACCTGCTCTCAAATGATCCACATTTGGAGAAATTAGTGATTAGACCACAAATCCTCAAATTGTTTGGTCCGAACATCTTCAGGATTTGTAATTAAATCTCTAATTACTCCAGATGTGGATCATTTGAGAGCAAATAGCTTTCAGCAATTTTCTAAAATGAACAATACATGAATTTAAGACCATTGGTAAGAAGATTGCTCACAATCACCTTTTTGAAGGCTTTTTTTGTCTTCCCCGTACAGTATATGCCCTTTAATAGTTATTTCTTAAACTATGTAGGAAGAAAAGTAACTATTCAGGGAAAAGGGCTGAATCAGAATATACTTGATGAATACCTGTTTTGTGTCCTTTGGAAGAACAGTGTCCCAATCACTTACAAGGTAACCCTGGGTAAATAAAACTTAGTAAATAAATAGCATGGATACATGTGTCAGAATTATTATTTTGAAATTTCACATGGTAAAATCCCAGCAGAATATTGTGCGGGCCAACTTAGATAGTAATCATTTTTTCTTCACTTTCTCCACCCCAGTGCATCCCACAAGGCCATCAAGTCAGCCGTGGACTCTCACCAGTGGACTAAGGCTGAGCAGATCATTCAGCTACAGGACCCAGACATTGGTCAGCGCTACTACCCCCTCATTGCCAAGCACTACGTCACCGTGCATGACTTTGAAACGGCCGAGAGATACTTCACCCTGGCCGGACAGACCAAGGAGGCTATCGATATGTACACGGTGGCTGGCAAGTGGGAGGAGGCTCACAGAGTGAGTAGACAGGGTGATAGACAGACATACAGACAGACATGTAGACAGACAGATAGACACAGATGGGAAAGGGAAGATACAGACTGATACACATAGAGAGAGGCAAAGATAGAGAGGTTGGGGAGAGAGAGATGTAGACCTATATATAGAAAGATAACAGAGAGAGAGAGAAAGAGAAATAAGAGAATTGCAGAGAGAGGTAGGTTAGAGAGATGAGAGAGAAATGAAAGGGAGACAGACAAACATATAGAGATTTGTAGTGGTTGTTAAGTGACAGAGACAGTGAGAGACAGAGAGAGAGAGAGAGCCAGAGAGAGAGAGAGAGAGAGAGGGTGATGAGACATAGACAGAGATAGATTGAGGAAGAAAAAGTGGGGACAAATTCTAGAGACAAGAGAGAGATAGGGAGGGAGAGATAAAATACACATGCACATAGAGATACAGCAAGATAGAGGGAGGAGAGGGAGAGAGACATGGAGACAAAGGGAGAGAGAGAGAGAGAGAGAGAGAGAGAGAGCAAGAGAGAAAGAGAGACAGGGAGAAGGACATGGAGACAAAGGGAGAGAGAGTAAGACAAAGGGAGAGAGAGTAAGATGGAGCATTTAGTTTACTGTATTTCTGTGTGTCTCTGTTGTTACAGCTTGCAATGACATGTATGAAGGGGGAGGACATCGCTGTGCTTTAGTTGACTGTATTTCTGTGTTTCTCTGTTGTTACAGCTTGCAATGACATGCATGAAGGGGGAGGACATCGCTGTGCTGTACATCAACCAAGCTCAGGAGCTGGAGGCGCAGGGCAAGTTCAGGGAGGCTGAAAGGTGAGTGCAGACCATGACCTCAAAGAAATAAGGGAAGTGAGGGAAGTAGCAAAATGAATAACTCAGATACTATCAGATAACAAAAAGTCCAGTGTGCAGAAGAATGTTAGAGTTCAGTGAACAAATTCTACTTCTTTATTTTTTCATGATGGGCAAATCAAAATATGTAATGTTTCACACAGCATATGAATGGAAAACTCATGTAACAAATTGAGATGACTGAATGTTTGATTTCAGCAAAGTTTGTATCAAATTCTGCTCAAGTCGTAGACAGTTGAAGTGACAATCTTGTGTGAACATGTATGGTGGGCACGGATTCCACCTTGCTTGTACACAGGGAGGCAGTTTGTCATTGCTGTTTCCATACTGCCACCTTTTCTTAGGCCTTCTGCACATTTCTTCGCTTCTTGCAAAACTCATATCACCTTCGCATTCATGAGTTGCTTAGTAAAGGATTTTCAGACTTTTCCGCAAGAAGAAAGCCCTTGTGTTAATGTGCAGGCAGCGCGGAGCATGGGGAAACCACTCTGCTTGAATGTTTCATAAGGGTGCATGCTCATGATCACTTTTCGCTGCTTCCCCAGGCTGTACCTGACTGTGAAGGAGCCAGACCTAGCTATTACCATGTACAAGAAGCAGCGGCAGTTTGACCACATGGTGCGACTGGTCAAGCAACACCACCCTGACCTCTTGCAGGACACGCACCTACACCTTGCTAAGGTAGGATCTTCCATCATCCCTTCTCTTTCTTTCAACTCCCTGTCCATCTTCTCTATCATTCTGTCTCTCTCCTCTCTTGTCACCTCTCTCTCTCTCTCTCTCTCTCTCTTTTTCTCTCTCTCTCTCACTCTGACTCTCTCTCTCTCTCTCTCTCGCACTGACTCTGACTCTGACTCTCTCTCTCTCACTCTCTCTCTTGCACTCTCTCACTCTCTCACTCATTCTTTCTCTTTCTCTTTCTCTTTCTCTTTCTCTATCTCTCTCTCCCCCCTCCCCCCTCCCCCGTCCCCCTTCCAACTCTCTGATTTATTATTTACCATGTCTCTCCCCTTCTCTCTCTCTCTCTCTCTCTCTCTCTCTCTCTCTCTCTCGCACTCTCTCTCTCTCTCTTGCACTCTCTCACTCTCTCTCTCTCACTCTTTCTCACTCTCTCTCACTCTCTCTCACTCTCACTCTCACTCTCACTCTCTCTCACTCTCACTCTCACTCTCACTCTCTCACACACACTCTCTCTTTCTCTTTCTCTTTCTCTATCTCTCTCCCCTTTATCTCATTGTCTTATCATCCACCTCTCTTTCCAGGAGCTAGAGACGGATGGTGCCATGCGGCAGGCTGAGCAGCATTATGTAGAAGCCAAGGACTGGAAGGCTGCTGTCAACATGTACCGCACCAACGACTTGTGGGACGAGGCGTATAGGGTAAGCGGATAAAAGGGGCAAAGTGTGAGGTTACAGGTTAACAAAACCCTAATTAAAAGTTTAACTTTATCAAGGAAACAATCAGCAAATTTGCTTTTAACTTTAACCTCTAAAAGGATCATGTGGGATGAACCTTATAGAGTAAGCAGAAGAAAGGAGCAAAATAAGTATTTACAGGCAAACAAAATCCTCATAAAAAGTTAATTTATTTCAAGGGAATGATCAGCAACTTTACTTTAAATTTGACCAGCTGAACGGATCATGTTGGATGTAGCCTATATCATTGAAACTGTTGGAACCTTGTTCTCTAGCCCTTAATTAATGTCTTACAGATGCTAAATATTCCCCCATGACAATGACTGAACTTGTTACTGTCATTGCTCTCAATGCATATATGTTCACTCTGTGATTGCTTTCATTCAACACTTTTCAGAATTTTTTTCTCCCTGATATCTTCTCATTCTCATTGTTCGTAATGAAACGTGTGTCATCAATGATATTGCCACCTATGGGCACTGAAGAAAATAGAAATTTGTTATGGATGCAGACTCATTTGAAAAGCAGATGAGGGGAAAGTGTGAAATAATTAGGACCGAGATTAAAGAAATGAAGACTATCTAAAAAAGGAAGCTATTAATTGTTTTTCATTGCTAAAATACCTGTGTTCATGTTGCGTCCCTCCATAGGTGGCCAAAGCCCACGGAGGGCCCAATGCATCCAAGCAGGTGGCCTACCTCTGGGCCAAGAGTCTGGGGGGAGACTCTGCCGTCAAGCTGCTTAACAAGTTTGGGTTGCTAGAGGCTGCCATAGACTATGCAGCAGATAACTGGTGAGTAATTTTGATGTAGTGGTTAGAGCTCTGGGGGGCATTTCATCAAAGGACTTGTCGGATATTTTATCCGACAAGTTTGCTCTCGGCCAATAAGATGCAAGCATTTCAGTAGCTTATAACAGTTTGTTGGATAAAACGTCCGACAAGTCCTTTGATGAAATGCCCCCCTGGTCTATCATATTTGGAATTTGAGTCAGAATCTTTCAGACACATTCTCAAGTAACTTGATGACCAGGTTAGGTGTTTATGATGTAGAATTTGTGTGTTTCATGAAAGGTCAAAGGTCAAGGATCAAGAATCATCAGCTACTTTGACCTCTCAGTAGAACATGTCTTGAACATCAGTTTTATATCGTATCCGGTGATCTGAGAATTGTTGTTACTGCTTATCAGTAAAGAGTTAGCCACTATATATCTTTGAGGTTAATGTGACGGAATTTGCATGTGAATTTCTTTGTACGTCAATCTCTTCGTGTAGAAGGCATTTTAGTTTGCGTTCCAACAAATTAATCTAATTTGTTTGATAATAATTTGGATGGAAATTTATTTGTACCTCTCTTTGACAGCAAGATGCCTGATAATGAATTTTATTTGTTTTTTGTACCTCTCTTATTGTACAGTGCGTTTGAGTTTGCATTTGACCTGGCCCGTTCAGCCATGAAGAACAAGATGCCTGACATCGCTCTGAAGCATGCCATGTTCCTTGAAGACGAGGGGAAGTACAAAGAGGCAGAAGCAGAGTTCATCAAGGCAAACAAGGCTAAGGAGGCTGTGCTTATGTGAGTATGAATGGACAGGGAGAACAAGCTCAAAAACATTGTGTATTTGTGAGTGCATAGTGTGAAGGCAAACGAAGCTAAGGAGGCTGTGCTTATGCGAGTATGAATGGACAGTGAGAACGAGCTCAAAAGGGTTGTGCATTTGTTAGTGCATAGTGTGTAGGCAAACAAGGCTAAGGAGGCTATGCTTATGTGAGTATGAATGGACAGTGAGAACAAGCTCAAAATGGTTGTGCATTTGTTAGTGCATAGTGTGTAGGCGAACAAGGCCAAGGAGGCTGTGCTCATGTGAGTATGAATAGACAGTTAGAACGAGCTCAAAAGGGTTGGGCATTTGTTAGTTCATAGTGTGTAGGCAAACAAGGCTAATGAGGAGGCTGTGCTTATGTGAGTATGAATGGACAGTGAGAACAAGCTCAAAAGGGTTGTGCATTTGTGAGTGCATAGTGTGAAGGCAAACAAGGCCAAGGAGGCTTTGCTCATGTGAGTATGAATGGACAGTGAGAACAAGCTCAAAAGGGTTGTGCATGCATTTGCTAGTAAATATAGTGTGTAGGCAAACAAGGCTAATGAGGAGGCTGTGCTCATGTGAGTATGAATGGACAGTGAGAACAAGCTCAAAAGGGTTGGGCATAGTGTGTAGGCAAGCAAGGCCAAGGAGGCTGTGCTCATGCGAGTGTGAATGGACAGTGAGAACAAGCTCAAAAGGGTTGTGCATTTGTAAGTGCATAGTGTTTAGGCAAACGAGGCTAAGGAGGCTGTGCTTATGTGAGTATGAATGGACAATGAGAACAAGCTCAAAAGGATTATGCATTTGTAAGTGCATAGTGTGTAGGCAAACAAGGCTAAGGAGGCTGTGCTCATGTGAGTATGGGAAAACCATGAAACAATCTGTGTGGATCAGCTAAAAAAAGGTATTTTTCACTTACTTGCACAACGGAAGAGTTTAATGTCTATGCCATGAATTGGCTGGATGGCATTGTTTCTGAGTTTGTCTCTATCTTGATCTCCTTTACACAATAATTCAAGAAACTATTTCATCAAACCTGGTACAATGACGATGCATGATAGCACAATCAATTGATTAGATTTGGGGTCAGATAGGTCCAAGGCTGTCATAGGTCAAGGTTGAATCATACATTTGCATCATTAACATGCTTTCTTTAAATATATTTGGTGAAATATTTCCAAACTTGGCACAGTGATAATGTATGTTAAGTCTTTTTTAATTAAGTCACATATCATAGCTACATACTCACATACCAAGAGTAATAGTCACAAAACAATTTTTCCAGATATTGGAAGATGAAATCGTGCAATACTTCATAGTCCAAGTTGACATTATACAGACAAATTTCTCTACGAATGCTTTTTAATGTGTTCTTCGCAGGTACGTGCACAATCAGGACTGGGACTCAGCGCAGCGCATTGCCGAGGACTACGACCCTGACAGTGTCTCAGATGTCCTGGTGGGTCAGGCCAGGCAGTCCTTTGAGCAGAAAGAGTTCCAAAAGGCAGAGTCCTTCCTGCTCAGAGCACAGAGGCCAGAACTCGCTGTCAAGTACTACAAGGTATGTGGACAGTCATGGGGTCTGTTTCTGCTCCTGCTCCTTTTCCTCCTCTTCCTCCTCCTCCTCCCCCTCTACTTTCTCCCCCTCCCCATCATCCTCTTCCTCCTCTTTCTCCTTCTCCACCTCCTCTCCCTATTCCTCCTCTTCCTCCTCTTTCCCCTCCTCCACCTCCTCCTCCTCTTCCTCCTCTTCCTCCTCTTCTTCCTCTTCCTCCTCCTCCACCTCCCCCCCTATTCCTCCTCGTCCTCCTGCTCCTGCTCCATCTCCTCCTCCTCCTCCTCTTCCTATTCCTCTTCCTCTTCTTCCTTCTCCTTCTCCTCTTCCTCCTTTTCTTCTCTCATTACTTGTTCTTGCTCATCTTCTTCCACCGCTTTCCTTTTCCTTTCTGTTTTGTGGATGCTTCTTCTTTACCTATGTTCTTCCCTCTTATCTCTTTGTCTTTATATCTTCTTTATATCACTTCGTTCCTATCAATTTCTCCTTCATTGTATCATTACAATCTCCCCTCATACTTCAACTGAAGACATCTGCGCTGTATCAAAGAGCTTAGTATTAACTCCTTTAACATGATGTTCGAAAAATAAAACATATTTAAAATTGTTCTTGCTGCAGAATACTGAGATGTAGGAGGATGCACTGCGTGTGTGCAAGAAATACATCCCACACAGACTTATGACCAACAAACAGTATCAGATTGCTTATGAATACTAACTCCATTTAAAGGGCATATACTGTACTGGGAAGGCAAAAAAAGCCTTCAAAATGTAACTGTTCGCAATCTCCTTGCCAATGGTCTTAAATTCATGTATTGTCTATTTTAGAAGCTTGCTGAAAGCTGTTTGCCCTCAAATGATCTACATTTGGAGTAATGAGTGATTAAATCACAAATCAGGATTTAATCATTAATCATTAATTACTCCATATGTGGATTATTTGAGGGCAAATAACTTTCAGCAAGCTTCTAAAATAGACAATACATGAATTTAAGACCATTGGCAAGAAGATTGCTAACAATTACATTTTGAATATGCCATTTAATATCTCTGTTTACCTCACCAGAATGCTGAGATGTGGCAGGATGCACTGCGCGTGTGCAAGGAGTACATCCCACACAAGCTACAGCAGCTACAGGACGAGTACGACAGAGAGGTGCTCAACAAGGGTACCAGGTAAGGCTCATTCCTAGGGCAATAGTTTAGAAATATAGACTGCTGTGAGGGGCATGGTTAAAACTATAGGCACATAGTATGATAGAGAGGTGTTCAACAAGGGTACCAGGTAAGGCTCATTCCTAGGGCAATAGTCTAGAAATATAGACTGCTGTCAGGGGCATGGCTAAAACTATAGGCACAAAGTATGACAGAGAGATGCTCAACAAGGGTACCAGGTGAGGCTCATTCCTAGGGCAATAGTCTAGAAATATAGACTGCTGTGAGGGGCATGGTTAAAACTATAGGCACAAAGTAATCTCGAAAACATGCGCTGAAAAATTGTAGTTGTTTTAGTTGTTTTTTTTTTTTGCGAAACTGCAGGCCTATAGTTTAACCATTTCCTGAATATTATAGCAGTTTATATTTGTATATATGTATTTCATTTGTATTTTTGTTGTCAATGTCAACTTTTAATGATAAAAAATTTCAATGATAAAAACTTTTAATGATGAATAACTAATGGTGAATAATTAATATGTTTTGAGCCTATTGACAAATTTTCTTACAGAATAAGAAATTCACTCTTTGGTGTCTATGTTTTTCATTGTGTTTGTCTCAGACTTTTTCTTCTTCTTTCATATAAGGAAACAAAGGATTTTATCTAAATGATCAAAATAGCAAAGTATGATTGCATGCTTGCATGTAAAATATGATTCTTATTGTATAATTCTTTGGAGGGTGTTTTTGTGGGTAGAATTTAACAAATTTTGTTAATTTTAATTGCATGCAAAGTTTGATTGCATGCTCGGATGTAAAATATGATTCTTATGGTATAATTCTTTAGAGGGTATTTTTGTGGGTAGAAGTTGACAAATTTGGTTCATTTTGTCTAACACCCCGTACAAATCCTGCCTTTGTTTTCAAGGGGGTCTAACAACCTGGTGCAGCAGGGTAAGGAGTGGGAGGCATCAGGGGAGTATGCCCGGGCCATAGACTGCTACCTCAAGCTCACCCCTAAACTCACTACTGATATGGAGCTTCTGGAGCAATGCTGGAACAAGGTTAGAAAAGAACCCCGCTGTTAGCGACGTGTGGTATTACTTTGCTCAAATTCATAAAGAAGCTCAGATTTCATGTAGATTCATATCCCCCAAATGAACCCAATTATTCAATTATAAATGTGACCCTCCTCAAAATGGCCAATGAGTCTGAAAAACATTAATGCCATACAGAAATATTCTAAATAAAAGATTCAAAGCTATTGAATGGAATATATTTGTAACTCATCTACTTAAGTGTAGGAGAACCAACCTAAATCTTGAGTTATGTTACAAGAAAGTATTCATGTCTTCTCATCGTTCTTCATGACTTGCTCCTCTGCTGCGTTTGCGGGTTATTGACGGTTTTGAGTCCGCAGGTCACTAATGTTTAAAAGTATAACAAAGAGAAAGTGTACCTTATCTTTAAAATGTTCAGGGGAGCCATTATATCCTCTTGTTTTAGCATGATAAGAGCCATACATGAGGTTGGGTACTTTGGTAAATGGGACACCCTGTCTTGATGTGCCATGAATTTTAAATGTATCACATTGATGGGTCCTTAGCTACTACATTATGTTTCTTTTTTAAAATTTTTTTAATGAGGATCTGAGTTACGAGGTCTTATCATCCCAAGCGATATATTGTCAAGTTAACAGTGGAGCTTGAGTTCGAGTGCACAGTGATTGCAATCAAATGCAATCAGCTCCATAGATTGACTGCAGTCTGACTGCAATAGATTGCAATCCGCTGTGACGTTGATCTCAGGCCCAATCGTACATGTATTTAGCATGTGGAAGTGCCAATTACACATGAATTTCATTGTAAAGGTGAACATTGTGCAAGTGTGAGAGTGACATGTCTTAATGCTGTGTTGTTCTTTACAGGCTGCTGAGCTAGCGATGAAGTTCATGGACTCGGCAAAGGCTCTGAAAGTCACCAAGATGGTGTGCCCTCGCTTGGCAGAGATTAACAAGCACAATACTGTGAGTATCTTGGTCTACAAGACGCAGGGGTAAACATAAATCATAATAAAGTCAAACCCCCAAAATATATCTAAGCATGCCAAAATAAAAGCTATAAATTGAACATACAATGTACCTATTATAGGACACAACTAAGCCACACCCCTTTGGTTACTGCAGTTTCACGGCAAAGTTTTTGACATCCTAATGAGACCAGGGTTCACAAAGCCAGAAAATAAAACAGTGAGCAACAGGTTAATGAAAAAATAACTGTTGATGGCTTGAATGTTCTATTTAGGCTGCTGAGTTGTACCTGAGTCTTGACCTGATCAAGGAGGCCATAGACACTCTGATGGAAGGAGGAGAGTGGGCCAGGGCTCAGAAGGTCGCCAGGGAGCTCGAGCCTCGCTACGAGAAGTACGTCGATGACAAATACAAGGAGTTCCTCAAGAGCGAAGGAAGGGCAGAGTCGGTAGGTTGAACAATGTCATCTCTCTTACTTTCTTTTTCAACCCCTCCCTCCTTGTGCAGTCAAATCTTCCTGTAAAGACCACCCCAAAGAAAACAGAAAAAGTAGTTTTGATGAACAGATGGTCTTTATAGATACATCAAATTACATTCAAACTACTTTGAAGGGATTCAAGTTTATTGGTCTTTACAGACAGGTGTATTTATGTAAAGTGGTATTTGATTTAGGCAAATTGAGCAGAGTGTGTATCCATTTTGTTGTCCTGTCTCTTGCTCCTCTTTCTTCATCTTCTTGTCTCTATTTTGTATTGCTGTTTGTGGCTTCTATAAAAACACATTAGCCTCAATAATGTTCTGTGTTTTGCCTTTCATTCTCCATTCCTGTACCTTCTCTGCTTGGATATTTCTTCCCTCATTTTTGTTATGATGTACACATTGTTTCCATCATGTTTTTACGATTACAGAAATCAATGCAACACCTGTTATTTCTATACTGTTCTGATTTTTGGAGATGTATAATCAAGGACCCTAACAGGACATGTTTCAAAACACAAAGAAGAAGAAAGAAAACTTCAAGCGTACAATCCATTCAAAATGCATAGTTTGCTAAGTACCACATTGTACCATGTCCTATGTATGATGAGCTGCTGTCAGTCAATGACCTGTTCTTTCCTCCAAACTCTAGTTGGCCACTGTGGACATCATTGCTGCGCTTGACATGTACGTTGACCGCGGCGAGTGGGAGAAATGCATGGAAACGGCTGAGAAGCAAGGCTACAAGGTCCTGCACAAGTATGTAGCCTTGTACGCCAGTCACCTCATCAAGGAAAACAACTTCTTCAAGGCTATGGACCTGTACGTCCAGCATGGAGCCCCAGCTAATTCACAGGTAAGTGTCTGGAATGCAGTCTAGACACTGTATTTTCCTCAACTTTCATTCACAGCTGTATAACAGTGGAAACCTGTTTACTAAGTCCAATATAGGGAAACAAGATATATGGTCTTCAAAAGCATGTGGTCTCTATGTATCAGTGACTCTGAAAATGGTTACAATTAGAAACATCGTTCAAAGGAAAAAAAAATATGGTCATTAAGGCAGGGAATGGTAGATGTAATATTCAAACATTTCCATGAGTCCCATTCATATTTAATTTGTTGGATACCAAAATCATTTCAAAATGATAAAAAAATCTTTAAATCAAATGAAATTTGTAGCCTGGGGTTGACAGAATAGCTCTGCTATAATAACAACCCTAAATCTTTACCAGTACTATCCCATACCTTTAAAGATGGCCCGTCCCTTTTACAAACATCTGCAAACTTCATGAAAGTCTGCGCATATTTAGCATGTATTGTTGGGATACTAACTGTGAAATATTAAGGTCAGAGGTACTATAACTTCCGTAGAATAAATGGATATCTAACTAATTTTCACTGAGATTTGAATATTTTGGTGGTACGAAAAAAGAAAGCTCGATCAATTATCGAAGATTATTTCCTCAAAACCGAATATTACGCTTTGTCGATTTCAGGGAAAGGTTATGTAGCCACTCTCTCTCTCAAATGATGACAAAGTCAGGGAACTTTCAGAATTAGGTTTGCAAAAGGGATGGGCTACTTATAATAGCTAGCTGGTCTTTCTAGACAGGTGTTTGCTAAAGTAGGTTTGACTGTACCTTGTTTTCCAGAATTTCAACATCTACAAGCGCATCGCCAACGAGCTGTTTGCTGCCCCCAACCTGGACAAGCCTGACTCGTACAAGGTGTGGGCTGATCTGAGAGACCTGCTACTCAACCTGGTAAGGATGGAATTATCCATCTCAGTCCCATAGGTGATAAACGGTGTTGTAATCAGCATGGGACTCCCATTGCATGGTACTGAGAGGGTTAACAGTCAAAGAAACTCCAACTGGGATACATTTATTTATGATATACAGTCAACCCTACAAATATGTACTATCACTTACAGCGCCCTCTATCTCTAATGAAACACCAGCTGTTATGTAACACACCTACAGCAGTACCTTCACTTTGGATACCTAATAAACTGACACTCCTGATCTATAACTTGGCCAAGTCAGACGTGCCTCCTTTGTTCTTTATGCATACTTTACACTGGCAGTAAGTTCAACTAAATCCAAGTAGAGAAATTCACACATCATTTGAGAACCAATGAAGTTGTTCATGAAGGTTAGTGATCAGAAGGAGGATTATTTTTTCAAAAATATACAACTTCCTTGGGATATGTCTGATTTCTCTCAAACCTCTTCCAAATCTGTTTCTCTGATTTCTCTGACTCATTTGAAACTACTATCAGGGTCTCATTCTCCTTATATAGACAGAGTATTGTTTACTTAAAGGTGTCTGGTGATAGTTGCTTGTTTTGTCACCTCTGTGAATAGTACATAAGGGTATTGTTAAGGCACTTGTATGTTTGTTTTGTCAGCAACGTGCTAAGGTACTTCATTGCTTGTTTTAGCACTCCTGTAAGATCTCCTACTGTATTATTGTCATAGGTCGTTACACTTGTTTTAGCTTTAGGGTGAGAAGTAGTTGCACCCGGTATAAGTCCTTCTGTGCCACATAGTGGACTGCTCTATTAGATTTGTATGTAATTCTAATGCAAGAATGATTCAATTGAGCATGGAACATGATTGAAAGTATCATTCTGACAAAGCAGAACACATCTGATAAAAAATTGAGGTCAATAAAAGTGTTAACACAATCAGGCACGTATTTAGCGAAACTTACATCATATGGAGACACAGTACAGGAGATTGATAGTGTGGGCGTGTTTCCCAAGACTACAGATACAGATGTTATAGAGTTATGAAGTTTGGCAACTCAGTACCAAGTGCTGATGGCTCTATAGAAAAACTACTTGTTTCTCTTGCCTATGGGATTGAACAGGTTAATTGTGTGAAGCCATGTATGATCCAAGCAGGGATGTGTTATGGAAGGATATGAAACAACTTTCTTTCTTTGAACCCATGCGTGGCACCACCGAAGAAAAAATATCTTCTCAGCATGTGCTTTTCAAGTGTTATAATAATAACGAACAGGATTGCGTAGCAACGGTTTCTCAGATAGAACAAAAGAAATGTAGAGTCTTATTTCGCTTGTCCAGTTCTGTTGGATTGCATAAATACTTTTGTGAGGAAAAGAGATATCAGGGAACAAAAATTAAACAGTTTTTTCTACTAAAATATCTCAGTTGCATGCAAATGCACACAAACTCTGTTAATAAAAATAACAGCTTAAGATATAATTTTGATAATGATTGAATTCCACATTTACGGAAATCTGTGGAAAGTGAAGAAATTTGTTAATTGTGTAAGTAAGAATATTATCTTATATCTTCGTTTGTGCATCATTCAACAATTATTTAGAAGAAAACCGAGTACAGGTGGTGTTGCCCGTAACTTTCTTGAAAATTGCACAAAAATGTGGTAAGAAACATAGCTTCCAGAGACAAAACAGTGAATTAAAGATATTGCTTTCCAAGTTGACAGCAGCTAAATGTCGGTGCCGTGCATGGGACATCAAAGCATTGTAGTGATTGTGGAATGCTTTTGACATTCATTAGCACGCTTTAGTATCCATACAGATGTTTGAATATATTATGCTCGAGTTGTTTCTCCTTCCTAACACATCCCTGATCCAAGCATACACTGCACCCTATTGGTTTAATAGATCAAATCTCTTGCTGGAACCTCTCTGACTTTTAAGGTATTTCTTTGGTTGTTTTATTATCATTATGAGGAGTGTGATGCTTTATGTTGACTCTTCATGTGCTGCTAATGCATTTTTTTTCCCACAAGTCATACACCTACATTCTATGGAGCATCACTTTATCTGCCACACAAAGGGATATTGAGGGTCTTATTGTTTGTTATCTTTTATCACCAGTGTGAGAACATGGAGCAGACACAGATGGCAAACACTGCACCGCACCAAGAGTTTGAGACCATGCTGACAATTGCTCATTACTACGCCAACAGGAGTGCATGCATGGCCCAGAAAAACCTGGTAGGTGATGGGTGAGAGAGAGAGAGAGAGAGAGAGGAGTGAGAGAGAGAGAGAGAGAGGGAGGGAGAAAGAGTTTGAGACCATGCTGACAATCACTCATTACTACGCCAACAGGATTGCATGCATGGCCCAGAAAAACCTGGTAGGTCATGGGTGAGAGAGAGAGAGAGAGAGGAGTGAGAGAATGAGAGAGAGAGAGGGAAAGAGAGAGAGAGAGAGAGAGAGGGAAGGAGAAAGAGTTAGAGACCATGCTGACAATCGCCCATTACTACGCCAACAGGAGTGCATGCATGGCCCAGAAAAACCTGGTAGGTCATGGCTGAGAGAGAGAGAGAGAGAGAGAGAGAGGAGTGTGAGAGAGAGAGAGAGAAAGAGGGAGGGAAACATTGAGAGAGAGAGAGAGAGAGAGAGAGGGGGAGTGAGAGAGAGAGGAGTGTGAGAGAGAGAGAGAGAGAGAGGGGGAGGGAGACATTGAGATAGAGAGAGGGGGAGTGAGAGAGAGAGAGAAGTGTGAGAGAGAGAGAGAGAGAGGAGTGAGAGAGAGAGAGAGAGAGAGAGAGAGAGAGATAGAGAGAGATAGAGAGGGAGAGAGGGAGGGAGGGAGAAAGAGTTTGAGACCATGCTGACAATCGCTCATTACTACGCCAACAGGAGTGCATGCATGGCCCAGAAAAACCTGGTAGGTGATGGGTGAGAGAGAGAGAGAGAGAGAGAGAGAGAGGGAGGGAGGGAGAGAGAGAGGAGTGTGAGAGAGAGAGAGAGAGAGAGAGAGAAAGAGGGAGGGAAACATTGAGAGAGAGAGAGAGAGAGAGAGAGGGGGGGAGTGAGAGAGAGAGGAGTGTGAGAGAGAGAGAGAGAGAGAGAGAGAGAGAGGGAGGGAGGGAGACATTGAGATAGAGAGAGGGGGAGTGAGAGAGAGAGAGAGAGAGAGAGAGAGAGAGATAGATAGAGAGAGATAGAGAGGGAGAGAGGGAGGGAGGGAGAATGAGTTTGAGACCATGCTGACCATCGCTCATTACTACGCCAACAGGAGTTGAGAGAGAGAGAGAGAGAGAGAGAGAGGAGTGAGAGAGAGAGAGATAGAGAGAGGGAGAAAGAGAATGTGAGCAAAAGAGAAATAAACAACATGAGCGATAGAGAAACACAGAACATTATCAAAAGAGAGAGAGAAAGAGAGAGAGAGATAGAGGAGAGAGAGAGAGAGAGAAAATAATGGAGAGCTATCACAGAATGAAAAATTTGCCTCTGAAAAAAATTCCTACATTCCTCTTTGACCATCTGCAATTCCTCCTCCTTGTTTCTTGTAGGAGGGCGTGGCTGCCAAGCTGTCCATCTGTCTGCTGCGTCATAGTGACGTCGTCCCGGCAGACAAGGCCTTCTACGAGGCCGGGATTCAAGCCAGGGCTCAGAACATGTACAGCATGGCCTTCGTCTTTCTCAATCGCTTCCTGGATCTCACAGAGGTAAGTCAAAACGTCTGATGAAACCAGCTTTGTAGATTTGTAGACTGTTTTAACCCTTTGTGTGCCAGATAAACTCTTGATCTATGAGAATTGTGTAATTTACTTCGGGAAAACCCCCCGCCACATGATGGGCTTAAAGACTAATGAGATAAAAGGATGGTTCAGGCCAGGGATCAGAGCATCTATAGCGTCCTTTGCAATCACCTCTGGATCTCACAAAGATTTGTGTTATGAATGAAAAGTATGGAAGTTACAACCCTGTACATGATGGCCACCTCTCTCGCAAAATGAGCGCTACATCTGCAGCAGTTTTGTATGTACTGGTGATAGCTGGTTATAAAAATTGGAGTCACTCAAATGATACCTAAAATGCAGATAACAAGCGTTTGTTGTATTGTTGACATACCAGGGTAATGCTGAAAGCATCTTCATCATTGATTAAATAATTTGAAGTCCTAACTATGTTGATGTTCCAACAGATATATTAACATGAATCTAAATACTTAATTGAAATGTTGGCCTCATTGTATGTCAGTTTAATTTGGTGGTTGTGTTAACACTCTCAGTCCGAAGCTACAAACAAACCACTGACTAAGTCATGCACCCATGGTACTGAGAGGGTTGATTGTTATACTGATTTTATATTTCCCTTTGTCAGGCCATTGAAGAGGGAAGTCTGGACATCTTAGACAACACAGACTTCCAGGACACAGACATTCCGTTTGAGGTTCCCCTGCCAGAGAAACAGCATGTAGCGGTAAGCATATTATTTTTTTTTCTTCCGTTTTTAATTATTTCTCCATGTTTCTCTAAGTTTCTCTAAGCTTCTGAGTTACTTTTTTCATACTACATGTTTAAAGGACATAAACTGCAGTGGAAAGACAAAAGGCCTTCAAAAGGGTGATCGTGAGCGATCTTCTTACCAATTGACTTAAATTTATGTATTGTCGACTTCAGAAACTTGCCGAAAGTTTTTTGCCCTCAAATGAGTACTGAGCGATTAAACCACAAATCCACATTTGGAGTAATCCTCAAAATGCTCATATTCCTCACAATGTTTGGGCCGAACATTTTGAGGAATATGAGCATTTTGAGGATTACTCCAAATGTGGATCACTTGAGGGCAAATAACTTTCAGCAAGTTTCTAAACAGGACAATACATGCATTTAAGACCATTGGCAAGAAGATTGCTCACGATCACCTTTTTGAAGGCTTTTGGTCTTTCCCCTACAGTACATGCCCTTTAATTTTCCAGCTTCATTTCAGCACATGAGGACATGCTATCTAACCATGTGTTATGCGCTATAAAAGAAACAAGCATTATTATTATTTTTATATGACCTCTCGGATAGGGCATTGAATGGAAGTCCTGTGTATAGGAGAGCCACACTCTATGCCCGTTAAAGACCCTACATCACTTCTCAATTAAAGAGCATATACTGTACTGGGAAGACAAAAAAAAACCTTCAAAAGGTGATCGTGAGCAATCTGCTTGCCAATGGTCTTAAATTCATGTATTGTCCATTTTTAGAAACTTGCTGAAAGTTATTTTCCCTCAAATGATCCACATTTGGAGTAACTAGTGATCAAATCACAAATCCTCAAAATGTTTGGCCCGAACATTTTGTTATTTAATCTTTAATCATTAATTACTCCAAATCTGGATCATTTGAGGGAAAATAACTTTCACCAAGTTTCTAAATTGGACAATACATGAATTTAAGACCATTAGCAAGATGATTGCTCACGAGCACCTTTTGAAGGCTCTTATGTCTTCCCAGTACAGTATATGCCCTTTAAGAGTAGGGTGAAAACCTCAGTGGAGTGTCCAGAAAGCCTATACTGGGATATGGGTGAGAGATGCCGAGCCCTCGTTGTTCACCACAGAAGGCCATTTAGCTTAAAAATGGTATTGCACAGGTATTAAAAAGGCCATACGAAATGAAGATAATAACAGTTTAAGTCAAAAAGAGATATACTGTTCTTAAGATGAGAGATAGTATAGTTGTTTTTCGTTCATTCATAAGATGGAGCACGCTATTCTTACTACTGGGTGTATGCCTAAAATTTCTTTGTGAATTGAAATTACCCCAGAAAGCCCTTTCACTAAAATCTAGCGGAATTGTCCCTACGGCGGACTTATCATAAATATTAATGAGTCAGATGAAATGAGACTCTTTCAGGTATTTGTTTCCATGTTGTCGTGTCTTGAACCGTGAACTAGAATTTTCCAAGTGGTTATTATACAGTTTTGTTTGGTTTTGGACGTAAATTGCTGGGGAAAAGAGATGAAAGAGTTGTTAATTGACACAATAGGATAAAGGACAAAAGAATACAGCATGTTCATTACCTGAAACATGTCACCTGAAATTCTGTATGAAACTTGTTTGTATCCTATCTTAGGAGGAGCGCCGTGAGGAGGTGAAGGAGTGGGTTCTATCTATCTCCATGGACCAGCAGGTAGAACAGGTCCTAGACCGGGATGAGAGGGACACTTACGTCGCTTCCCTCGTTGCTGCCAACTCAGGCATGAAGTCACTGCCGTGTGTCATCACAGGTTAGAGTCTCTCGTGTTTGATAGTTTTGTTTGGTTTACAGTGCTGTCATTGAGCTACTTGCTAATGCGGAGAGGAAAAAGGAAAGAGTTGAAGGAGAAGGAAAAGAAGAGCAGCATAAGGAAGAGAAAGCAGGGAGCAGGGAGAAGGAGACCAAGATCAAGAAAAAGAAGGATGAAGCAAAAGAGCAGGAGGAGAAGGAAAAAGAATTATGATAATGATAATGTTATGATCAGGAAATAAAATCCTTACTGATGTGACAGTATGAGAAACGGAAAACAAATAAGCAGAAAGTGAAGATGGAGTAAGAAAAAAAAGAATGAAGAGGAAGAGATTGGTGTTACCATGGTAAGTATTGTGTAAAAGTCATGAATTTGATGTTTGCTGGTGAAGAGTGTGATAAATAATCTCATAATTTGTGCATTACCATGAAAATATATTACTCCTTTTTACCTGACAAGTAAGATATTGCTAAATATGTTACTCATTTTTTTTGCGGAATTCTGTAATCGCTAGTGATATTCGTTTGTCTCGCAATGTAAGGTCAACAAGGAATCTGAAAAAGATCACGACATTTCGTGCACCACTGCAACATTTTGTCAGGTGTGATACAAAAATGTAGAAAGCAAGGGTGTATATAAACTTCGGTCAGCACACTGGCCGCAAGTAAAGTATTGTTCGATTACATTTATTTATTTCTTCATTTCTGCAGGCTACCCTGTTCTGCGGAACAAGCTTGACTTCAAGCGACAAGACAAAGCTGCCAATAAAGATGACTGGAACAAGTTCCTCATGGCAACCAAGGTGTGTGCATCTTCTCTCTTAAAGGGATAGAATACCCTGGAATTAAGTTGGTTTCAATATAAACAGACAGTATATAACAGTAACACAATACCCATCTGGTTCATGTAAGCAATGGGTTAACTGATCTTAAAGGGATAGTTCAGCCTGAAGATAAATTGGTTCAATGAAAGCAGAAACATGAAAGAAACATATTAGTGAAGGTTTGATCAAAATCGGTCAAAGGATAAGAAAGTTATGAACTTTTAGAAGTTTTGATTATGTGAGGTCACGTGCGAGATGCTCTCCCATATGTTGTGTACAATTTGTTTTTGAAAATTTGCATTTTCTCAGAAGGATATGCACCCTCTTACCTGTGCATTTGATACATCATTAGAAACACATTTTTACACACATACCTGCATGAAAAAAAAAAATCATTCCATGCTTAAAAAGAGAAAAAACGCAAATTATTGAATTATACTGCCCACAATATTATGGGAGAGCACCTCGCACAGGCCATCATAAAATTGACATTTCAAAAGATCATGACTTTCTTATCCTTTGACAATTTTTTGTCAAACCTTCAGTAATATGTTTCTTTCATGTTTCTAGATTTATTGAAACCAACTTACTTTCAGGGTGAATTATCCCTCTAACCCATTGCCTACATGAACCAGATGGTACTTGTGTCAATGCAATGGGAGGTAGACAATGTAGGTGTCAAGGGGTTAATTACATCTATTGCATTTTCTTTAAGGTAAAAGAACTCCAGCAGCATGAAGAATATAGTTTTTCTGCTCTTGATTTTGATCAGAAATTATATCTAGAGGAGAGATTGTTGAATGATTACATAATCACACGTTTTGAACTACTACTACGTTTTCACGTTTTGAACTACTACTAACTACTAAGCGGACGCATCCGAGATTGAGTTCACAATGCAACGCCATGAGTCTTTATCATTCATCAATGTCTGCAAGTCCCCAGTTTCACACTGGATGTCCCTTGCAATACAATCCATGTAGTTCAGAGGTCTCCTTCCTCTGTTAGGGCATGGGAGTCTCATGCAAATAACATCTGATATTACTTGGTCTTTAACCCTAAAGCAGTGACCAGCGAATCTCGTTCGACGCTGAGCAACAATGGTAGAGATAGGTGGTATATTTCCATAGATTTCTAGTTTTGTTTTGTGTTCCCTCCAACTAATATTTTGTACCCTCATGAGTAACCGAGTATACGTCCCATCGAGGCGGTCCTGTAGTGCCTTCTTCATGGTCCATGTCTCTGAACCATAAAGAAGGATGCTCTCGACGCAGGCCCTAAAAATTTCACTTTTGTAGACCTTGATATTTGAGACTGCCAAATGTGGTGTAATTTATTGCATGCATTCCATGCTTAACCTTTGCGTGACAAGAAGTCTTTCTTTGAGTCTACAAGGAACGATCCTAGATATTTGAAATTGTTTACTTCCTTGATTTGTAAGCCTCTTCTGGAGGTGATTGGAGGATGATCAGCCTCTTCGTTTAGTGTCATGTATTCGGTTTTCTTTGGGTTAAGAAACAGACCAACCTTTGCTGAAGCATTCTCTACAGATGAAAGCAAGTCTTGCGCATTACGAATATGTTTTGCTAATAAGGCAATGTCATCTGCGTAGTCAAGATCTACCAAATACTTGTCTTTGTCGCGGCTAGTTCTGTCTGGTTTGACATCTAGACCCTTTTCTTTCATGTTCTCTACAGACTGAAGTAGAATATAATCCACAGCTATGACAAAGAGATAGGGTGCAAGCGTATCTCCTTGCAGTATCCCTGATGTTGTCTTAAATTTTATTATCTGAGAAGGTATGCCATAATTATCAAGGATTTGATATATTGAGGAGGGGTGTTGTGGTTCTTGGATAGTGTTCGTAGGTCAACTTTATAACAAAACACCCCAAACATTATGTTTTCTGAACATATTTTGTATAAACCTATGCTCTATTTTATATGATTTAGAGTATCCTTATCTCCCTTATTCCCTCATTTCCATGGGCACAGAGTTATGCACAAATAGAATAGTTTTTTTTTTAATTTCTTGGTACTGAGAGGATTAATATCATATCAGACCATACGACCTGAATGTAAATTCATAGCAGGTGGTCTTCCTATACATGGGAAGGGGGGAGGATGGAATACCCAAGGTGTTCATTATGGTGGTAACTCAATGTGCAACTTGTATTCCTACAGATGTCCCACAGCACCGAATGCCAGGATGTGCTGAAGTTCATTGGCCAGTGGTGCGGAGCCACGCCCAACCCCAGCTATACATTCCAGTAAACCCGGAGGACGGACACCAGCACGACCACAAGTTGGCATACGACGGATGATGAAATACGTGTTTCCAGTAGGTTGAAGTACTAACACATTACACATATATTGACTGGTAGGGGTGATATATTACACAGATATTGACAGGTAGGGGTGATATAGTACACATATGTTGACTAGTAGGGGAGATATATTACACATATATTGACTCGTTAAGGTGATATATCACATTCAAGGAAGTTATATTTTCACGAGGGGTTATATTTTCCAGAAGCGCACAGTGCTAAGGGACAGTATGATCATAAAGGAAAATATGTCTGCAGAATGTGATATTTCACCCGCTACCAGTTAATGTATCTCTCTTCATTGCAAGTAATTCCATATGTATTTGTCCATAAATTTTATTGACGAATATAGGATAACATACATAACAAATTCTCACTTGTAGATGTTGTAGGTTTTGTTCCTACTTGTGTGGTCATATGACGACATTCTAATAACATTACTTCAATTGTTTTCGATTGTTATTTGGTTTAATTGATGATATATTGGTGACCATTTTCTGATAATTCCACTTGGACTGAAAGTGAATTAATGTTTTCAGCCTTTAGCTCAAACAGAGACTTTTCTTCTTCTGATCCTGTAATAAATCTTCTTTCACATAACAGTCTAGCGTGAAAAATGTGTGTACTTGTTTAATTTTCTTTGAATGGATGTTAAGCCAAGACAATATTTTTCGCCAATCTATGGATGCTCTTTGCATTTGACGATAAATTTATTTATTGAACCAATAAGAAGCTCGGTGGCAAAATAGACTTTATGGTGATCACTAAAATATGAATAGATAGTGTGCACATTTGTAACCAAAAAGACACATTTGCAATATGTGTTGATCGGATTATGAGTATTCTTCATATTTGTGATAATTTTGCATATGATATGTTTGACTTATGAAAGGGAAGTGAAGATGTATCATCAATTTATGTGACTATTTCAATGAGCACTTGTAGTCAATGGAACCCATTATAAACGGCTATACCTAATGTTGAAAGGCAGCCTTTGTGTGGATGAGATTGATTTTAATCCAATCCCTGTCAGATAGAATACCGTCCTATGGAATTTACATGTAGCATTGATACAAGAATGCCTTAAAGGGCATATACTGTACTTGGAAGACCAAAAAAGCCTTCAAAATGTGATAGTGAGCAATCTTCTTGACAATGGTCTTAAATTCATGTATTGTCCATTTTAGAAACTTGCTGAAAGTTATATGCTCTAAAATGAGCCACATTTGGAGTAATTTGTGATTTAATCATCATTTTTGGGCAAATTATTTTCAGCAAGTTTCTAAACTGGACAATACATGAATTTAAGATAATTGGCAAGAAGATTGCTCACCATCACCTTTTGAAAGCTTTTTTGTCTTCCCAGTACAGTATATCAACTTTAATGGCACATAAAAGGTTAAGAATGTAAGCACTATCTTAAAGATAAAGATATCGACTACCTTTACTATAGTACACCTTGACACATTCTAAATCAAATTTATGTGGTTAATTTTTCTCTGGTCTGGATTATCTCTCCTTGTTCAATGATGATGTATTCATAATGATGGAAATTATGTATCTTTGCTGTGTAAATTAAATTATCTAGATTGTTATTGAGACAGAGATTTCTTATCGTCTTTCTTTCTTGTCGGCCATTGACATGCATCAACATACATATACATGTATCTATATTCTATTGAATACACACAAAAAATAAACAAATGAAACCATGCTATATTTATCTCAAAAGATATTTTTAATGCATTTTCGTGCGTGTTACACACAATGCTTTAACCCTGAACAATGTTCCATATTTATAAAGATCACGTTGATAACTTATTGAAGTCAATCTGTTATTTCTTATAGCACAACAAAAGAAATATATCTCACTTGCTAACAGATACATTATTTCTCGGACAAATGTTATCTGAGAGCAAAATAACCTAACATGTAGTCTGATACACTTATATCTATATGCACAGCCATCATGCCCATTGAGAACAATACGCAATATTAACACCAACAAGTGGATGTAATATCAAAATTTCATGAAAGAACGCCAAACGATATGTATATCTAATTTATAAAATTATTTTAGTTATCTAGTATAGAACCATGTAGTTCTCTATACCTTGTGTAGTGATATCAAAGGCAGAAATAGTTGTTATGAAGAAATAAGGCGTTGAAAATGTACAATGCCCATAACATATGTGTTTTTCAAACTACTTGACGCCGACGTGGACGAAACACTGTCAGGGATCAAGTTCATCTTTCATCAACAAACACAAACTCAGAGCAAAAACTGATAAATATAGAAAGTCCAATGCTGGCAGAATCAGATGGGTGTTATTTTTTTTGCACACAAGCCACAACAAACATTCGATGTTCATAACATGAAAGTACATCCATAGAAACGTCATGCGCTCTGCGCACTGTTTGTGCTATACATGTATGAATATGTGTATAGACATGATAGAGTACCGAAGTGGTGTCGTCATATGAACTTGTTGTCAAGACAATTGGCTCTAAACAAATTCACTGCAGTGAGAGGTTTAGATGTCCAATATTTACCAGGCTTGTGTCCGGCATTCCCAATTACAGTACCCGTTGTGATCACCGCTGCTTGCTCTACCCGTATTGTTTAGAGCCAGTTGTCTTGAAAATAATGCTCAAATGACGCCACACTCTATATCGACCCCACTGCGTCAAAAATCTTCCATTGGGGATACCGCAGTGATGCCGATACCAACAATCTAAATAGAAATATCTGTCTTAGAATATCACTATGTGATACTGCATTACAGCTGGGACCAGCCCTAAATTTCTTTTCCATTATCAAGAGACAAAACACTACTCTGTGCAGTCATATTTGATAAAGCTACATCAAATCATATTTTGGCATTATCCGTACCAATCAATGATGAAAACAACCAATCTAGCAATTATTAATTTATGAAAAAAATATCGATATGAAAACTGATCAGAACTATTTGAATTGGTAGCCATTCATAAATTAACGTTACATAAACAAAGTAACGGAATGTATACGACTTTAAATCAACATAATTGATACTGAAAATTTACAAATAAGCCCATCCTATAAAACATCGACCATTCTCTAACCTTGTAATGATACATTTGTACTTAGGAATTTGTGTCTGAATATACATTTCAATAAATATTTCAACAAAATTGCACAATTTTTGACCATTAATTATATTTGGTAAAATGGAATGTATTATACACAGATCTTGTGAATATGGTCCTAAAATATGAGTGTTCAATATTCTAATCAGTTTAGAATGAAACGTTACATAACACATAAGACTTTTACTATTTGGGGTATATAAAACAGTGATGGTTTCTGGCTTTTGGCAAAGGAAAGTGAAAGAGGCGGTTTGGATCAAGAGAACCAAGCCAAAATTCAATAGGGACTCTGGATATTCATTGTCCCCAGTTTACTCCCCAGTAATCAACCAAGCAACCAAGACGAAGTCAGTGAGAGAGAAATCAAATGTGAGGGGGAAGTGTACAGGTGCAGACGTAAGCTCGCCAAAGTAAAATACTAAGGTTGATAGAAGCAGAAATTACTGAAAAGTTAGATGTGCCGGTTGAGAAAATGAAATAACGAAAATGGGGTGAATGAATGGAAGACGAGGAGTATGGTAAACAGGGATGAAGAAGAAGATATACAAAGGAAGAAGAGGACGAAGGAAAAGAAAAGGACGGAGAAGATTTTGGTAGAGGATGTGAAATGGAAGAACAGGATGAAGAATTGGAAAAAGAAGAAAAGGAATGAGAGGGGGGGGGGGGGTGAAATAAAAAGAAATATGATGATGAAGGGAAAGAAGCGCAAGATGAGTACCAGGAAAACATTAATGTGAAAAAAAAGAAACAGGAGGATGGCGAGAAGGAAAAGATGAAGAAGAAAATAAGGGAGAAAAAAAAAGAAAAATAAAAGACCCCGTTAGTGGGGATAATCGGCAAGAATAGCCAAACTATGTTTGTCATCAAACAAGAATTTTTAAGTGAACTAAACCTGTTTATATGACAAACAATTTAAGAATGACGAGACATAGAATTTTGTCAAGAATTAGAAGATTATCATTATTTACATCACACTGAAATGAACGCCGTTTACTATTTTATCAGTATACTTTATATATAAACATGTCCACACTATGGGCAATAGTACAGGTAATCACGATAATGATGTCCTGTGCAAGCAGTCCTCCATGTCGCAAATTTCCAACAATCATATATGTGGCAAAATATATGGACACGGCGCTGTCAAATACTGATAAATGTAAACCTACACGGCAAGTTTTGAGCATTTTTCCAAATATTGTTTCTCGAAAATGTTTGAAGTGATGCTATTAAGCCTAATAATCAATGTGACTTATAGAAGTTGCAAAAATGTCGCCAAGTGAAGGAATTGTCTTGCTTTGCTACAGCGGTAAACTACATTATACGTGGTTTCTATCAGGGTCTCCTCAGCCTCGATCATCACGCGTCCATTTCTTTGCCGTGCAACACGAGATTCCGTATATCACGTGAGATCCGACGGGACTTACACTATAATTGTCATTTTTGGGTAATGAGTCTTGATATAGCTGCGAAACACGCGTTCACACATACAGGATTTTTTTTTTTCATTCTCCCGCTATCATGGTCATGTAGATGTGTAGCAGCCAAAAGGTTTTTTCAAGGCCGGAGCAATGTCTGCATTGCAGATAAATTTTCAATTATCGCCTCTTTTCAATTTTCGAATGGCCTATTGGCAATCATATTGTTAAGTTCACACGGTTTCTCCAATTCCGGTGAAGCAATATGCTATCTGGGCAATCAAACATCGCTTCTTTCAGAAATATTCTTCCTTAAGTCTCTCGTTATGATTGTCATGTAGATTTATAAGAGTCAATAGTGTTTTTTTAAGGCCTGGTAAACTAAGGGTTAACGCGGCGGGAAAAATACAGTCGCAAACTACAAACAACAAGTCACAGAAGCGGTATGTAAACGCAACTATTTACCCATAACCTGACCATGTTCGCATCATCGCGTGATAACGATCTGTCTCGTCTCAACCCGCGGGAAGCGGCTAACGGTGACGTCATTCAGGTAGTTCCCGATGCAGGCGTTGGGCTTGAGCATGGAGGAGGCAAGTCCGCGATGGATACGGGAGTGCATGCCAGGGTCCCACAGATTTTTCGACCGCCTCTTCTTCGATTTTGCGTCTTTTTGCTGTGCTTTGGGCTTTGTTGGGTCTGGTTTCCGACCGGTGCTAAACCAGTCGTTGATTTTATTCCCCATCATGCCCGTTTCAGACGGCGTCAGCTCGTCGCTTTCGCTCTCAGGCGGTTTCTCAGTTATTTGCTCAATCTCTGCCAGTTTGGGGTCAGCGCTCATGCGCACTGTGATTCTGCGCGGCACGCTGCGCAGACCGTCCAGATCGCTTTTCGTTCGGTCCAAGTTCCAACTTTGCGCTGGCCCAAACTGTAAGTTCTTTGCGCGGTCACCGCCTCGCGAGAACAGTGACAACTTTGAAGCTCGAATCTCCGGCATCTTCACAATGTCTCGCTTGCGCCTTGGTATGGCGGCAATGGTCCTGCTTCGCTCCATCGGTCGAACCCTATCCCGCGAGCTCGACTGGGACGTCGTCTGCCAGTCGGCGGCTGGCACAGACGGGAATTTAAGCGTATTTTTCGGCGCCATCGACCGGCTGGATAGGTCAGGACAGAAACTCCCGGATGTAAAGACGCGAGAGAGCCCCGCCGCCCCAACGTTACCAAAACACTTGGGATGCGCGTTCTCCGCTATGATCTCCTTGCGTGGTTTGCATTTGCGACACAGCATCAAGGACTCGAACTCGCTGTTCCATGTAGGTAGTCCAACTGCTGCGCCTGAGCCGCGCGAGGCTTGGACCTCGATACGCGGAAGGCTGAACTCCGCCTCTTCCTCTTCATCATCGCCATCCAGAATGATGCTCTCCGCGTAGCCATTGCTCTTAGCCCCGCCTTCGTTGCTAGGCCGCCGCGCCGACACAGCAACAGACGGCAGGACTATTGGTTGCTCCTTTCCAGGGGATTTAACCACTTCTTCTCTCTTGGTATCGTCATTATCGTCAGGAGCAGCGAACTCGTTTTCGGCCTTGACTGTCTCGATGTGATCCGAAGGGGGAGCGGTTTCAAGGACAGCCTCACACTTTTCAGGATCCGCGTTGTCGTCGTTTGGCGCGTTTTCTGATGACGTCGGTGAACCCTGCGGGCTGTATTGAATCTGCTTATCTTGAAATTCCGCCATATTTGATGGGACTCGATTTAGGCTACTGTCCAACTCTCAAAACTGACCTCTGTACTCCCAATGGTGACATGGTGGTAATTATGTCCTTTGAGAACTACTCTTCCCAGTGTTTCTCGGAAGAGTTCTAGCGTACGGAAATGTCGAGGGAAGTATCTAGCTGGCGGAACCCGAGCACACTATCAGCATGTTGATGACGTCATCTCTCCGAGAGAAGTGTCTTCCATCTAAAGGGAAATGGAGAAAAGAAGAAAAACGATAATCAAATAGTACTGATATTATGTATTCATATTTTAATATTTCATATGAATATTTGTTATCAGTGTATTATGGGACTTTTCTCACTGTTGCTTACCTTCTTTAGTTTTTCTTCACAATCTGTTCTATTCTTACATTAAATTCCACTAGAGCATTTGAAAATGATTCGGATGGTCCATGAATTAAATTAGCATCTTAATACATAATAATGCTGTATTTCTTTCGAGGTTTAGATATTTACGGCATAGCCTTTGCCCAGCTGAAGTAAGGTTAGACAAGAAAAAGAAAAGAAAAATCTTCATTTTCAGAAGAAAACAAATCAGCATGAACAAATCAAATTAGGCTAACGGGCCCCACGATCGATCGATCGATCGATCGAGAGAGAGAGAGAGAGAACAAAACTTCGGATTTGAGAATCTGTCCTTTAATAGAGCGCCTACCGTAGCATGCTTTTGATACTTGCAATATTGCAAAAAAAAATGTTTTCTTCAACGTTGGGGAATCAGATCAAAAACACGTTTGGTTGCAGACTTATATACCTAAATTTTCAAGAAAACAGCTTTCGTTGTTACACTTCAATAGGATGAGAAAGGATGACTAAAATGTAATAAAACACGGGAACAAGTTCATCGATTAGGACGTTAAAGTGAGGCCCCGTGTGCTTGGTGAACTCAACGAATAGCCGAAACTGGAAAACGGGTGGATGATATTGACCCCTCGTATGTGGTTCACCCCAGAATGTTGTTCACAATATTTACGGTAGAGAGAAGAGTAGAAACTAAATAATGTCGTCCATGGCAAGAGAACTGCACCGACTATTTCCCATGTTTATCAAGAACTTGCTCTGTAATCAACACTTTCCCGTGGACACGCCTATACATCCACAAAACACCTTAGCGATATCGATTATCTCTAGGCCCCCCGGAGTCTCACCGAGAGAGAAAATATGGAAAACTATGACTGTTTAGCAAACATTAAACGTGACAAAAATCAATTCTCAAATGTTGTTGGCAAATATTGAAATGACACGTGCGGCGTGTTGAGTGTAAATACAGATGTACTAGAATAATACACATCGCAGAACACCATGAGCGGTGGTAAGTGTATTGTAAACAGAATTGTCCCCAATATTCGGGTGGGATGTTTGAACATGAATCATTCGTCGTGAATTATTCATGCAATTTGTCGGTGCATGGTACTATTCTAGTCTCGTTAATAGTGGAATGTCTACAGTGCGGGCAAGGCAATTGTGTGTGGGTTATTAAAGGGGTAGTTTACCTTGAAATTATTTTGGTTTCAATGGACGGAGACACGTAGAAGGAACATATAAGTGAATGTTTGACGAAAATCGGCCAAAGGGAGAGAAAGTTATTTGATTTTGAAGTATTGATTTTGTGACATCACGTGCGAGGTGCTCCCCCATATGTTGTGTACAATATCTTTGTTTAGAGAATGTCAGTTTTCTCAAAAGGATATTTTCCATTCCACATGTGCGTTTTGATATATCATTAGACAAATGTTTGTACACACATATCGCTATGAAAAGAATGTAATGATAAACCATTTTTATATAGCGCATAACACATATACATAAGAATGTCTCTATGTATTCCTTCATCAAAGAATATAAAAAGGCAATTTATGGAAAAATAATAATAATAGCGCGTTCTTGTGTAGTGCATAATACCCTTGACAAAGTCTCTATGCGTATACAATTATGGGAGAGCACACCGCACGTGATGTCACAAAATCAAAACTTTAAAATCAAATAACTGTCTTTTTCCTTTCACCGGTTTTCGTCGAACCTTCACTGATATGTTTCTTTCACGTGTCTCCTTTTACTGAAACTAAAATAATATCAGGGTGAACTATCTCTTTAAAGGTAATGGGTAGTAGCAGTGAAGACCAGAAAACTCGTGATGAATGAATTGCCATTTTGCCTTTAGCACGGGCCATAATTTGGTTTTTATTTCAGGATACTACTAAGAAATCATCTCAAAATGATTTAATAGTTGTTATCTCGACCCGGAGATAACGACACAACTGTTCTGCCATGCTAGCGACCCGTTATCATTACCATTACTAGGCCTACCCCATACATTTAAGAAAAAGTTTTTGTTTTTGTTTTGTTTAAAGATAGATAATGTGATGTCAAGAGGTTGACAAGGATAAAAATTATACATTAGATCATGTGGACTTACGATTGGAATCAATTGAAGATGATTAATCTGCTCAGAAAAACTTACACATATCTGCCTGAAATAAGCACTATTGAGATCCTTTTTTGCCATTCATTCTGCACAAAAAACTTGTTTTGTTTCATTAATTTTCTAGCAGTTTTTATATCCGTATGTCCGTGTGTGAAGTCTACGGGAATTGGATAAACTAGAGGGTTAGGTTTAGCTCTAATGTGTCAGACGAACATCATATTGGCATGTTGGTAGTCCTCAGATCCTCTTAACACTTATTCATTCTCATTAAATAGGACTTTGACTTCCTCATTAGCATTGGGATCAAGATGTGTGTTAGCCAGTGGGGATTTCAACGAAAGAGACATGTAATGGTCAGTATCAATGCTCGTAATGATAAACATAAATCATCCCGCGCAAAAGAGCTATTATAAAAATGATTGAATAACGATTTTCGTTCCCAGCGCACAACCTCGCTGCACAATTGACAATCACTGTGGAAAATGCTAGTTGGGAACGTGTACTGTATTTTTCCTTGCACATCTATAATCTTAGCGATAAATACGGGAGATCATCGTTGCTCGTATCACAGTCCGATCACGTACACGGTTATTTAAATAAGCGACCATCCGAGACGTGAAGCGATCACAGCACGATCATACATCCGATATCATACTCTTCGATGTCATGGGAACGGTGAAGGAAGATCCCGTGCCATGCCGCGCGATCAACATCAAGGGGAAAAAAAGAGTAAAGTTCATAACTATCACATTCCACGTCATGCCTTAGTAGACAGATGATAAAAGTGTTATATTACAACATGCGCAGTCTGTCGTAACCATGGAGACAAGTTTAACATTAGCATTCACCTCGCACGAGCCCGTATGTAACTTGCGTGACCCGTGGGTTAAAGTCAAACGTAAATAACGTTTGCCTCGTGTCGGATTCAGGCAATTTCAAATAAAAACTGAAGAACAAAACAGCTAGGCCTAATCATGTATATTAAATGTTTACCTTCCAGACTGGTACATGTACTAACATATGCACTGGCTAGAGATATATCTGTATCTAGTAAATCCATCTGACGTCCAAATTCACAGCCAAACTCACCAAAAAAATGAATATGAAGTTGTCGAAGAATCTTTCACCACATCCATGAATAATACTCATATATATCCACTCCAAAACCGTAATTTTCCTGCTGAGACAGAATGTTTGTGAGAACGGGGTGCCGTGAAACGCTTTGTGCGCTCATATACCGGCACCGAACATTGACCAAGCACGCACTTCCAAGTGTATTACCGTGATATTGTTAGTGCTCGAGAAAAATCGAACTTATCACCCTTTAAGGTCATCAGTTACTATTGTTATGATAGCTACCCCGCTCTTTTACCCCCCCCCCCCCATCACACACACACACACACACACACACACACACACACACACACACACACACACACACGCACACACACACACACACACACACACACACACATCTCTAGATAGCATCATTATGCCATTGTCCTTGCCGTTTGTATGCTCTATACACAGGGTGTTGTTAATAAACAAAGGAGCTATAGCCTGGTCGTGTCTAATCGATAAGTTATTCATCACGTTCAATGCGCAGACTTCGGCTGAAGACCATTGTTTGTTACCCCATGTCTGCAACGTGATTGTCATGACTAGTCCGTGACGCAGCAAAATCGATAATGTTCCATGTTGACACCGTACTCTCAAAGGCCCCCCTCCCCCCTCCCCCCCTCCCCCCTCCCCCCTCCCCCCTCCCCCCTCCCCCATGCAGTTACTCTTTTCCTTGTAAACAAGAGTGTACGTGGATTTCGAAAGCGCGAAGCGGCGAGAGCACTTGACTCGTGCAAAGGGATTCCGGGTTCGATCCCGACCCGATACCTACACCCTTGGCCGAGATGTCTCGCTACAGCTTTCACTCTAAACCATCTCAGTACCAACACATGACAGTCTATTATACCATTGAGAGGACTAACCAAAGTGAAATAAATACCTGTCATGATTTATTCCTGGTCTAATTGGACAAAGTAGCTGCCGACTACTTCGTAAAACATTTACAATGTATACTCACTAAAGTTTGAGAGAAAAATACAAAGTCTATTCCATCGTCATGTTTGCAAAATGTGTTATGCACGTCTTTCAAACAATAGCTTACTTCAGAGTCCGTTATACACAGAGCTTTTTTTTTTCTTTCAAAAGAAGCAAAGTGGTGTATATACTCTTGCTATCTGCTTGCCCAACATAGCAACACGCGCCGTATCGCTCCCTATTGAAACCGAGTTGGCCAAACTCTGCGTATAAAGGGCTTTGGATTTTTAATAATTGTACCAAAACAGTAACAACTTATAGATCCAGTGCATGTGCACTCCGTCCGTTTAAGCTGAATCACTTGATAGCCCTACATGACATGTGTATGTAATAACGTTGTGATTACATTGTGGAAACGGCTTTATTAGAAGAACACACATAAACTAAACAAAAACAGATAGACACAGTTGATAAAGGGAAGGTCTATCACGTATGACCGTGAGATACTAGGCAAACTATAGTTTATCTTTGCTCAGTCGGGCATGGCGTTCATTATGAACGACGTGCCAGCGCTTCGGGGCATTAACAACAATGACAAAAGCTAATTACTATGGTGTCAGATGCACTATTCAGCACTAGACTAGACAAACATTAAGCATAATGACCATTGCTATCAAACGAGCCTTGTCATTTCAAGTTATCTAATCATGAACATATGCGTTGTGTTATATCAGCGCTCGACTTTAGAGCTGTAAATCAGGAGGGGAACAACTCTACCCCCTCTCCTACAATTGAAATTAACGCTCATCGTTACGAGTTTCGGTTGCATAATTATATCTCCCTAAATTTTAACAAATACTTTAGGATTGATCCACCAACAACTTAATACCCTCCACAAGACATAAAACATTCCGTACACATTTGACTCAATATCAATATTAAAGCGCATCATTGTGTAAAATGCAATATCATTTTATGTTTCATCTTGTATGTCGTGAAAGTTAGACAAGCTGCCTGTTTCGCTGTTACCCACACCAACTAACTTGAAAATATGCATGTATAATTATTCTATGATCGACATACATTCACGATTGATTTTCACTTTACAAGACATATACGTTTGGGATTTTTGAATACAAATCAGAACATGACTTTTCGTGTCACAGATGAAATGAATAAACTTTATTTTGTCTCGTGTGAGTGTCGGAGATGATCGAGGGTAATGGGGTCTGGTGTATACGAAAACTACGTGAGATGTCACACTAACCCCTCCTTTTGCTACCCCTATCCACCCTACACGCACCCCCCTCCCCCGCCCTTCTTCGACCCCCTACCCCTCCCCGACCTTACCTCCCACGGCCTGATCTATGAACTCGACTCGTATTACGAAACAAAACAATGGTTGTTGTGAGTGCGAACATTGTACGTTTCCTGTGACTGGGCCGCCGATACTAATGGGCGGGTCAATTCTATTTGCTATGACGATTTTTGTCTGCCGATTTTGTTTTCTCTTCTCTGCATAATAGCATCAGGAAGAATGTGCTGATGTTGTAGGGTGATTCCCATGGTGTGCAAGATTTGAGATGGAAATAAGGCGGCAGGCAGCCAGCCAGGGCATAATATGATCACCATAATGGTAAAACACACGACATGTACACCCGCCATGAAAGTCTGAGAGGGAGTGTATACATTGGAGAAAGGTCGAGATGGGGAAGCCAGAGCGAGAGAGAAAGGGAGAGGGGCAGGGAGGGGGAGCGAGAGAAAGATATAGATAGATATATAGATAGATAGATAGATAGATAGATAGATAGATAGATATATAGGTAGAGATAAAGAGAGAAATAAATAGAGATAGAGAGATAGAGAGATAAATAAATGTATAGGGATATAGCGCGATAGAGAGGGAGCGAGAGAGAAATAGAGAATTAGAGAAAGAGATAGATAGAAAGAGATAGAGAGAGAGAGAGAGAGAAAGAGAGAGAGAGAGAGAAAGAGAGAGAGAGAGAGAGTTTTGAGCGTAGGGAGTGCATCGCGATAAATTAATTTAATCTCTGGTTAGAATAATTTGTGAGATAAGCCGCATTTTAAAAGCAACGTTGTTGTTGAGCTCAACTCATACACGACTACTGTAATTTCACTGAACAGGGAAAATATGTACTCTGTATAGACTGCATACTATTTAGAAAATAGTCAAACTGTTGCCGAGCACCGTTGATAACAGCATGTTGAATTTGATCCATATGGGGTGAAGAATGGAGAGGTAAGAGAGAAAACAAGTCATGGAACCAACATTTGCTGAAAGCCAGTAAAAACAAGTCATCCCGGACATCACATAAACAACTTAAAAACATTACTTGATAATTTCCACTTCAATTTTAAAAAGGGTTCTCTTAAAATGCCCAAAGCGAGCCCAACAGTAATATTGATTGCCAGTCCATTGGGGACAGGAGGCTGTTTCGTACGCCGCTTCTATTTCTACTCAATCACAAATTGTTGTCCAAGCGCGCTGGAAGTTGCGGGATATTTCGATAATATACATAATTGTGATTGATAATAAACCCTAACATCTACTTTTATATTTCCCTTTTATATTTCATGAAATTAGTGTTGCAATAAGCAAAGAAAAACGAACACGAATGCCACTAATGAGAAAGAGTATTATGCTCCTTTGGTCAATTCTTCCCATTAGTTTTAATTTTTCATTATCTTTATTTTCATGAAATGTAACGAATGACCAAATAATATATCGAATATCTGACGATGAAGGAATATGCTAGGACCAACGAGAAAAATGGCAAAAACATTGAGAACTTACATTAACTATACAGCTCTACGTATCTTCAACTTGCTCCAAAGTCTAGTTGTAGCCCTGTCTCCGAGATGAGCAGGATAAACGAAGACTGAGAATTCTCAGAAAATATCGCTTCACTTATCCCAAGTTCATATTAAGGTTGGTTTCACACGTTGATCTGCGATGTGACAATTATTAAAGCCGATTGAGCTCGACTTTGCAAAATCAACTTCTACCGTGTTAGGTTATCTTCTTCCCTCTCGTTCGCGCGTCTTCCCCAAGAAATAATCAAGCTTGCCGTCTTTCGATCTCTGTGACAATTACCGTCGCGCAGTGCTGCTTCATGTGCCGTAAATTGCCCGTACTCGAGCAGCCTGTTGCCGTGAATACAGACAGTATCGATTGCAGTATACCACCAGCGATCCTCCTAGGCGGATTATCGATCGCATAATAAGAGTTTGTCAAACGATCGTAGGCCAGCGATTGTAGGGAATGCAACTTCGTTGAAGATGACCAAAAGTTCCTCGTATGGACCGAACTCTGTTAAGAAGACCAAGATCGTCTCTTCTCGCTCGTTACATCGAATATGTGAATTCGAAGAGATCCCGAGGGTTTCTGACAGGAATCCCCGCTACCTGCTCCTATTTCAGAGCAAGATGGCGCTGTTACTATCGATGGCAAATTACAAAGAGTTTGGGTCAGAGCTGGTTGCGCCATTGAATCTGCACAAAGGGAATGACCAACATTGTGACAGCGAATAATGGCAACCTTGTAATGACATCGATTAATCTGCATAATCTGCTGCTAGGAGGTCTGGCTTCATAGAAGCGTATCGAGCTTTCGGAAGACAACTAAGAGACAAAAAATGATGGGATGGAGGAGCTTATCATTTGGGGCGGGTTTTGTTCTAGACTAAGATCATCAGAGCGTCAGCATCGATAGTGGCAGATGACATGCCATTGTCATCATTATGTTGGCAGGATTTGTATGTTTTACTTTGCAAGTTACATTCGGAAGCGATGCATAAAGGATTAAATGTATTGTAGGATGGTGGTTAAGTTATTCTTCTGCGTCTCCTTTAGTGACAAACAAGCCATATACAGATGAGGCCAGAAGTTTACATACACCCAGGAAATTCCTGGAAAACTTGACACTTGCCAAACGTTTTTACTGTATCTTATAAAATATGTGTGCTATCATGACGAATTTGATGTCAAACAAATGAGTATGTCATTCCCCTTCATCACATTGCTCTGTCATCAGGAGCTTAAATATATAGATATTCAGCTGTCATTTTCCCCCCAAAATCTTCATATTATAGACAAATTAAAAATTTGTGCTAGTTACTTCTCAACACAAACATTTCAGATTACATTTTTTAGTTCAGTTGTGACACATCATGATAGAAAATGTAATATAAATCATAGTTTTTACATTTATATATTTCTATGAAACGATGTTTGAAAATATGATAACAAACAATAGAATACATTTGGAACGAATATTACTTTTTCTCTTCAAAGAAAATTCCAACTGAAATATGATTTAATCCCAACGGCATTTCAATCATGTGAAAGAACTTGATACGCTCTTTCATTTGATATTTCTGAAGATGTAGTAAATTTTTACGATGTTTGGCAAGCAAACAAATTTCACTGACTTCCATGGGTGTATGTAAACTTTTAGCCTCAACTTTATATCCATATTGTAAGGAACTTCATACTAATAACCTAAAAGCCATTGCTATTCATGCGCAGTATTTGCTTTGGTTATACCGCTCTACTATAATGTAGTTCAATTACACATATCGCTTCTAAGCATTAGAATGGAAATAGTACGTGGTTCGAGAGACGTCAAGAAGAGTACTAATTTAAGTCAATGTATGCTGTGGAGTGCGTGGACGACCATGTTTCGTTGAATATATTAATCTAAACACATATAAAGCTATGAAAAAAATAGTATGTGCTCATATGTCGTTGAACTTTAAACAGGAATGTGAATAGCATTGTACGAAATGTCAGTGTGTAAGTGATTGTGTCTCTGTGTGTGACGGCATGCTTAGACGTACCTGACGCGTTTGACCAAAACACGCCTTGTTTTATATAATCATACTCATCGCATATTGCACAGAACAACTATTAAACATCTAGGAACGATATCTTGAAAACACACTTGAGCTTCAACTCAAGTTTCCGAGTTCCCACGTTTTCATAATACGAACTGACGTAGCTCAGACAATTTTGACAAAGGTTCTTTCGGAATACCACCCCAGGTTGTGGCTGAGTCGCATGGTGTGCACTGGGCTTTATAGTCTAAGTACAATCGTGTTGACCCCCACCTGTTGACGCACAGTCATCATAACTATCCCGTGGAAACGCGCCTCTGATATCAAATTAATCCCCCGCGGTCAGATATTTTTTAATCAGAGAAAAAAAAACCCACTGCATCAGTAAAACCATTCGTCGCCGAATCATCTGGCGGCATGTGCACGAGGTGTGAGCGACAGCCGTGACTCCTGCGCGAGAAACGGAAGTGACACCCCGCGTCACACCACATCGCGATCTGGACCCCGTTGCCATGGACACTCTTCTTTCTGATGCCGGGCGAGGTGTCATCCACGGCGGGGAGTGGAACTATGAAACTGACTCGGTTAGCCCGCGCTTTCTTTTGATGTATGGACGCCGGCGAGTCACCGATATTTCATTATCGGGATTATGCCGATATCTGTCGAGTTCATCAGAGAACGAGAATCTAGGGCACGTGCACTTGTTGCAGTGGAAGATGCTGTTTAACTCTTACTGTGCCACACAAAATGCAAACATACAATTCCGGCACATGAAAAGTTACCTCCCGTTGTACCAGTCAATACGCTGTTCTATGGGATGTCGGTGAAGCACTAATGCAAAATTACACCACCGGAAAAGTCCAACTGTGCAAACAAAATGTTGCTATTAAGTATTTGTATGTATTACTAGTGCAGAAAGGCAGCACGTTTACATAAAGCGTACACTGGGGCTGTAAGGGGTCGTTTCTATATGTCCACTGGTCCCCGTTTTGAGGCACGTATGGTCTCATAATATAAAACAAGACATGTATGAGATGACACCAGCAAAGGGTGCAACTTTTTCTCATGCCGAGGTTCCGTTACGTATCCTGTACCCATCCTTACAATTCTGGAGTGAAACTCATGTTTTATCGTGAAGAAATCACTCACCGCTTAGATGTGAAACAGGTTACAAATTATACTCTACGATATGAAGACGATTGTCACTGGACATTACGGTGAGAATCACTGTTGTTAAATTTCCCATTTATTTCATTCTGCATTTGGTTATTAACTTCTTTACTTAAGTATTTTTTTCCTTTGAATTTACATTTTCTATCGCAGTATGTTCGGAGCTGCTAGGTCATTAAGTCTATTCTATGTATCGAGTTCCTAAAGACTATGTCCATCGTAGTTTGATTCATTAACAAAGGAAATCCAAATGATTTTGTAAAAGGAAAAACTTCTCGCTGTGTAACAATCTATTTTTGAAATGGATTTTTCCTCCGTAAAAATCAATATTTTAATGAACTAAATGTAACTTCCTCCGCGTAAAAAGATGGCTGAGAAAGCTTATCATGTGGAAATAGTTCGGAAGAATGAAACAGTTTCTCTCTTAAGGAGAAACCCCGCACATCAGTAGTGCAGAAACTCTTCCGGAGTTTATGCGATGACCGCAGGCAGCCGATGGGTTAATACGCAGTCACCATGACAACCGGAAAAGTACTCCGATACTGATGATGACCAAAGACATAAAATCGCTAAACGAGAGCGGGGGAGGGGGGGGGGGGCGTCAAAGGATTGCTTAGTAACCGATGTTTGGTGTCGTGTGCCGTGGGCCATGCGCAGGTGATGAAAAGTAAAACAAAATTCATACAAACCATTTCATATCGACGATGATGAATGTATATACATGCGGTGAGCTATGGACGCAATCCTGCTGGAAAAAAATTGTGATTAATTGAAGATGCGACGATAAGGAGATCATGGTGATGTGTCTTAAAGTAACTTTAGTGGTCTAGTCAAGTCACGTAAGTTAAGGTGTGCCAAGTAAACACACACAAGTATGAGCGTTGGTTACAACTTTTTGATTTGAAGGTGTTTTATATTTCATCATACAAGTATTGGTCTTCAATCGAACGCTGCCAAAACGAAGGTTACCTGTATCATGAGTATGTCGAGCTGAAAAAGTTTAGAGGAACCTTGAGGACTTTGAGGGCAGGTTGTTATTTCAGTAAGGAACATAAACTCTAAGATCACTCTGATAATACGTTGACTTCTCGAAGTGAACTGCTGAAGTGAGTCTGTAAGACACCACCGGCAATGGCAGCGATCACCAACATCCAGTACCCTTCGGCTCAGTTCAGTACCCAGATATTGGGCAGCTACAATAGCTTTTTGTTTGGGGGTACAGCCAGGGCGAGGGAGAGGAACAAGAAGACCCTCCAACTCACCATCCCGACCATCGAGTATGGCGACCACTACGCGGGATACACCCCAAGGAGCCACCCATTTGGTAAGTTCCGGTGTCAGTCTTGATCCTATCTTAAGAAAAGATTGATGATGAATAATGTACGGCATTAAGCTGAAAATAAAATATGTCTTTAAGCATGTTAAGGGAGCCAAATGAAACTCGGCGTCTCGGTCGGTTGGTGTCGAACATCGTCTGGGTGACAAAAATACTTTGTACAATGACATGCCCAACAACTCCTTGCTACTTTTTTCTATCTCTACGACAGCTATCGATGGCCTCTGTTGCATTCATTATGTATTTAGAAATCAATCCAAAATATCTGGCGTCGAATATTTCAATCATTGAATATCTGAGAGGAGAATGGCATAGGTCTATAAGCATCACGAGACAGGACAAGAGTGCCATGAGTACGTGATACGGAACGAAAATGAATCATACAATTTAAAAAGGGAAATTAAAATGAGGATAGGGCATGGAACACAAAAGAGAACCATATCTTCAAGATAAATCATAAGAGATAGGAGGAGAAGGCGGAGGAGACGAAGGAAAATGAAAGCGAATAACACAAGTGGGATGACGCCTCAGTGGTTTCAACAATGATGGTGTTTACTGATATTAATATTAGAATATTAAGCTAGGTAACTTGAATGTTATATCAACACAATTCGCTCTCGAGCTAGTATGGTTTACATTAAGGTGTGGTCTGATAATTTTTTGGAGGGTAGGCATGACCTTGTCATTCTTAACGTGATTCATTTCATTAGTTTCATGATTACACGGGCCTCAGCAGAAACTTCTGATGAAGCCTGCATTAACATGTTAAAGAGAAGTGGAAAGTGATAACCTCCATGTCTTTGGCTTTGGGTTTGATTGCGCAATCAAGATATCTGATACGTTTATCATATCCTATTTTCCACTGACATAAAATAGTCAGATCCGATGACTCTCTTTATCAAGATACAGTGAACTTCAAAATGGCTGGGTGTTACGAGCAAAATTAATCATGAACCTGAAGGGGAACTTGACACCTTTAGAAAACAGGAAGGAACACACAGAGGAACCACGTCAACAGGCATTATGCTTTTTATTAACCTAACTTTGCGAAGCAGTGGGCTAGAGCGATCGATTATTTTCAGTCACGTCCGTTGTGATTGTGATATGATTGGACTATTGGCGGCGATTGTACTGACGTAAACGGAAATACGTCACTCGCTTCCTATGTTTGTCAGCTACATAGTGCTGACCATTTCACGACCTGTCCAACTTGACCACGTTGACCACGATAATGAAAAGTCACTTCTCAAATATTAGCGTATTCACAATAGTTTCGGTCGACTGATAGGCTAAGCGCCAAATTATTTTGATGGTTATGATAACTGAGTGCCGTTTTGTTGTTATGTTGAGTAAATTGTTGTTCCATTTGCCAAAAGGGATGCCAAATGTAGCGGGTGAAGAATTGTGTGAAGAGGACTTTGGACACCTGCCCTAATAGTTTATGAGATTACTAT
Source organism: Arbacia lixula (assembly GCA_963669155.1). Taxonomy (NCBI): domain Eukaryota; kingdom Metazoa; phylum Echinodermata; class Echinoidea; order Arbacioida; family Arbaciidae; genus Arbacia; species Arbacia lixula. Next base: position 7,568,980 of record OZ022586.1, read on the forward strand.
GGACATGTTTGGGAGGAATTATGGCGGTGTTTTTCTCCTGGAGCATTTTGTTCCACCCGATGTCCGCTGCTGTCTAAAGCACTCTTGATGAAATGTTATATTTGATTTTATTGCTCTCTTAATGCGTCATTGAGGCATTTTTCCCACTCGTAATACGCTCCATTTCCACAGGACAATACATATTCTATAAAGGAGTTAATCAAATGCTTATCCGTTTTCGTGTCTTTGGTCTCAGAGTTCCAAGCATTTCACCAGAAGCCACCGAACCAGCATTTCAATTCGCCATGTAGCGAAGTAGCCAACGGGCGCATCGGACTCCAGGACCCCCCGAAAACTGCCGACACAACCGTCGGGAAGACTTCAGGAAACGACGCTCCATTCCTTCCACCCTGTAACTCAGCGGCGACGGCGACCACGAAAGGATCCACGGCCCACATGATCTACCGGCAATACAAAGAGCTGTTCGCCACCAGGGGCGGGGGAGAAAACCCGGCAGACCGTTACACCCAACCGACGAAGAACAGCCGAAAGCTTCCGGACTTTCCCGGAGTTAAGGCCAGCCCGGCGCCTATGTGCGATCGGAAAGACGAGCACGCCAAACGCAGATCGGGCAACACCGTCAACCGCCGCGACATCCGATGGTACCCGAACACTTCCGAAACCATCACTCCGAACTGGGATCGCACTTTTACGTACTCAGACACTGACGTCACATTCCGAGAGCGAATCACAGGGTCGCCTTCACGAGTGCTGTCGACTGTCATCCAGCTACCGACTCTCTACAATGAGAAGACAAGCTCGCGGGATAAGTACATCGTGAAGTGGCTTCACTCTGTCCCAGACAGCAACCATCCCGCGCAGCACCGGTGTGACAGCATGATGGGTATTAAATGCACCACGCCCATGTCGCTCAAGACAATCGACTCATACTTTATTGAGACCAGTATGAAAGCTAAGGCGTCTGAATTCAACCCTTGATAAAAATGATAAGATGATCGTGGTAAACATGAGTTGTGGACGGCAATGATGATTTCTTTATTGAGGCCAGGATGAAGCCATGGTGGTTATAAAGTACCGAACGTCGCTGAAGACAATCAATTATCGACTCCTGTATACTTCATTGAGACCAGTATGAAAGCTATGGCGTCTGAATTTAACCCTTGATTAAAGTGATAGTGTTAGATACGGGTCGTGGTTGCCAACTAGGACTGCTTTATTGAGACCAGTGTGAAAATAAAGGCGTCCGAATTTAACCCTTGATAACAATGATAGGATGATGGTGGTAGACACGGGTTGTGAACGACAGTGAAGACTACTTTACTAAAACCTGTGTGAAAATCAAGGCGTCTGAATCTAGCCCTTGAGACGATAGTGCCAGCTAGACACGTGCCGTGGATGGAAGTGTACTTTATAGAGACTAGCATGAAAGCTAAGGCGTCTGAATTTCATCCTTGATAAAAATGATAAGATAATAGTGGAAGACATGGATCATGGATGTCAATGAAGACTTCTTATTGAGACCAGTATGAAAGCTAGAAAGGCGCCTGAATTGAATCCTTTGTGAGACGATGATGCGTCTGGTTGTTAATGCAGATTAAAGTCTTTAAACGTTAGACTTCAATACAGTTCTCGACACCGTCATGGCCGGGAAGGGTTCTCAGCAACAAATCTGACACCAGTATTCGAATCAGTTGGCGTCTCCCTACGCCTTAAACATAAAGAGTGTCACATCTGGTACCAAATTCATGTCATTGTTATCAAGACAACGATGTTCAAATATTGATAAACGACACCCTTTACCATATTTACTGTGGTGTTGAACTTAATAGAGAGAATCTTATATTAAACAAAATAATTAGTTAATAAAAACTGATATGGTTATTCCACAGCCTTCCCGGGTATAGATGGAACATTATGTTAGCATTAAATCCGACACCCTCGTAATTAGATTCAACGCTCCTGATATCAAAATAACGCCAAGGGGTGCTACTAAATACCGCTAAGTACAACCAAGGGGCAGCCAAGAGTTTGTGATCGTTGTAGCTTTTACTAGGTAATAGCTATCGCCGCCTACATGCTGCCAAGCAATGCCGAGATTTTATACGGTGTGACGCAAAATTGTTCTTAAAATTCTCATTCAATTCACCTTGCAACCATTTTAACAGTCCTGCAGGGGTCTTAGATATGTAACCGGTGTCCCCTGGTGTCTTCTGCTGCCCTTGGCGGCTTCTTTGTTGATTTGGGCTACTCTTGCATGTGTCTTGGCTGCTCTTAAATATTGTCGCTCTTCGCTGCATCTTCGCGGCTTTTTGTAGCACCACTTTCTTAGTTATCTGTATGTACATGTACATACTACGACACGAATGTGAGTTAAATGGAAAGCCCAGCGTATGCCTTCAGCGTATGGAGGATGAAATGTTTAGCATTGACGTAAAGGAGAGAGTTTTTAGTTATCAGTTTCACAAAGCTATATGTTAACCATCATCGTCGATATACTGTAAATGAATTGATTGAAACATAAACATTTGACCGGAAGTGGCTTTATTTGCAGCATTTGTTTGCAACCGTCTATATAACAAAACTGTCTTAATTGTACGGAAGGTCGGTTTCAGTACTGGACTGGAAGTTGCGTTATTTCTAACACTTGATTGCAACTGTCAATAATACAAAATCTTGTTAATTATACGAAAGGTCACAACTGAACTAAGTTGCCTTATTTGTATACAACACTTCATTGCAACCGTCAATAATACAAAATCTTGTTGATTATACGAAGGTCGGTTTCCATGGTTTCAGTATAATGCTGCTAACCTTAGGGCATTTGTCAGAGATGTGTGATGATTTTTTTTTCTGAGGTATTTTTTTCGATATCCATCGACAAAGTAACTATACTGATCATCTCCGCGTCAAGTATTATCACACAAAATATGCAATATTTGTTATTTTGACTTCATCTACACCTTTCTACCATTGTATTTATAATATTCTTTTTGTATTGTTTCAATTTGATATTTGAGTGGATTTTTTTTTGTTGTCCTGCCTATTGTTTTGTCTTTGTATAAGCTTGTGCTTGAAAAAGTTGTTTTCTAGTTAGGAATTTAAAGCAATAATACTCAGTCGTATAATATTATTGTTGCAGAAATATGTAAGAAGTATTACACGTTGGAGATGATGACCGTCACCAGCGGTATGTGCAATACTAGCGTTATATTTCAGAGATGTCCATTTGCACAAATCATTTAATTGTTGTTTAAGTACTTGCACCATCTAGACAAAAATGGTAAATGCAATAAGTGTTTGCATCAAAATCGCTGGTCATTGCGGTTCTTCGTTATGGTGTCGTTTTATGTTTCACAACCGATTCATCATGGTGCGGAAGAACGAATAGCAGAGAACATTTGGTGGGGGGTGGGGGGAGATGAAGAGAGTGAGAGAGAAAAGAGTTAGAGATGAAGAGGAAGGAGGGGGGGGGGAGGAGGAGGAGCGATTGAAGGAGATGAAAGTGGAGAGAGGGAGAGTGAGATGGAGCGAGGGGAATGGGAGAGAGAGAGAGAGAGAGAGAGAGAGAGAGAGAGCGTGTTTTTGTTTAGAAAGGGATTGAGAGATACATGCAAGTACTGTATGTAGAAGTATTTCTTTTTGTCCGATTTCTTTCAACACCCGTTGTCATCTGGTACAGTCTCCCCCCCCCCCTCCCCCTCTTTCACTCAATCCGAAGAGGGGTGCAACACAATGCACCCCTTTTTGTATCGCGAATGCCATTCTCCCTCGTGTATCCTCACCACTCTCACCCCCATTCCCTCCATATCCCTTACCCGAGCTCTTCGTCATCCCTTCCTCTTCTCTCTTTACCATATCCTCCCTTTTTTCATTGGTCCCGCCCCACACCCCTATTTTTCATTTGTTCTTACCTATTCCCTCGCCCATTTCCTCCATATCTCCCTAGCTCGGACTCGTGCTCTCGATTTCTTTTTTTCTCTCTCTCTCTCCCTGTCAAACTCTCCGTCTACTTTTCTTTCTGTGTCTATCCATCCCCCTGTCCAACTCTTCATCTTTATCACCCCCTCTCTGTGCCTTCTCTCCCTCTCTCTCTCTCTCTCTCTCTCTCTCTCTCTCTCTCCCTCTCTATCCCTCCCTCTCTCTCTCTCCCCCCCTCTCTCTCTCTCTCTCTCTCTCTCTCACTTATTCCCCGTTTTCTCCCTGACACACTTCCTTGCTTCCTTCCTCTCGGTCAGTATGATCCGAAAATGAAACATTGGAATCTAAAGATAATGAATACGATGACAACATATATTCACTTGCATTAAGACCACTGATGATAACACCAAGTAACTTAGAAACAATCAAACATTTTAGATAAACTTTTCCCGTATAATACATTTTTACATTATCATATAACTATTTCACAGCAAAAAAAAAAAAATGTATATGGTTGAAACTTTTACTCGACCTCTGTCAGAACCTCCTTATCTGAATAGACACTAAAACTGTATAACTCGTAAATAAACTTATCAAATCCTCACAAAGGCAATGCTATTGCGTTGGGTCATGAACAACCACCTGCCACGCAGGACATTAGGGCTTTTCTTTTTCTCCAGGGTATAACACCTCTGTCACCTACCAATCAATCATAAATACCAAAACGAACGATCAGCTTTACCTACGGACTCTAGGCGCGGCAGGTGTTCTGACAGACTATTTGTTGAATATGGAAACATTTTGAACTTAATGATCAGCCATATAATCTGTTAGGAGGTGAATCAGCAATGGTGACGGTATCAAATGACACTTTCGGATTGAGTCCACTCAGATTAAATGAGTGGATGTGCAACGCAGTTCTGCCGAGCCAACTGCTTCTCTTCCAGCGTGAATCACTTTGCATATATTCGATTTAAAAAGTGCGTACGGCTTATTTGTCAATTTGTCAATATTTAAGCCTAAAAACGACTTTTAAATTTTGGGTTATTAACTTTAACTAATATCAACTAATGCATGGTCACTCTGGACACAATAGATACACAATCAATAAATTAACAAAATTAATATATATTGCGGAAACATATCAATTGACATTCAAATCAATTGATATTCAATCACTCTATACTGTACAAACTTCTTAGTAAACGGGTAACAGGGCGCAAACAATAGTAGTAAATGTTTTTCTGTCTGTTACGGAGAGAAAATGATAAATTGGTGAGATGACCGTATTCTTATGTTTTTAATACATGACTTGGTTGACAGTATTACACAAACAATGGAAGCAAGTTAAACATTTATGGTACCCTAATTACGTAAGATATTGGTGTGAATTTTTTCATGTAGCCTTTCTTGCAAAGTAATCGGAAAAATGATATGTATGTACATGTATATAAATACCAGGTATAAAGCAGTTATCAAAACAAATCCATAATTTCATACGTTTATTAAACATTTTCATGTTCTACATGTACATGTACATGACTCTTGAAGAAAACTGTACATTCATCCTCTTTAAGGATGAATATCTCTTCTCATTAAGCTTCGCCTTCCAATAATGTAAACACTGGTCAAAAGTAAAGATCAACTATTGTCAATCATTGCTTTAATGTCACTTTTGCTTCATATTTGGCAACTTAATTCCTTTTTGTAGATGAAAAAAAAACCATTTCATTTGAGTTCTAAAGCTTGATTGAAGTGGGCATAAAGTCTCATTTGCCTGAAAAACAATAGGTAATTTCTCTTACTTTTATATTTTGCTTTGAACATGCTGAAAAGTTAACATTTTTTTGCTAATCAAGTACTAACTACATACATGTACATGTAATGTGATGCATTAACTCGTGTTCTCCAGGCATATCAGCATTATAAATGCTTTAAGTTTATTATAATTAACAAAATACCAAACAGAGCATTGTTGATTCGATACAACTTGAACATTAACATGTTTGTGCCATAGGTTACATCAATTAAGCATGTCAAGTAATGAAACTTACCTACAGTATTTAGAGGTTTACAACTAAACAGCCACTGTCAATAATAGTGTAAAATGACACATTTACGGGCCGAATTTCAAATCTTTTTCAATAAATGCTTGTTGATCATTCAAACCAGCTTCATTGCTCATTTATCTGTTTCTTTTTAAGTTTTTCCGTAAAGGGAATCTTCCCTAACCGGTTTCACAAAAAACAAATATACCTACATTCTGAGTTTTTGTTTATTTATTTATTTTTTTACGAACTGTGTTTTCTGATTAATTGCTCTGGTTGTACATGCATTGTAATGTGAACACAGTATATACAGGTTGAAAACGACACAATACTCAAGAACTGAGGCCTTCCTTACTTCTTGCAGACGGCTCGAGCATGGAGGGGATAGAGTAGTTGTCGTCTTGACAGCCCCACCCGCCTTCCCTGCCGATGGCATTGAGGGAGTGGCCGCACAGGGGTCAGCGGTCTGCTCTGGTCAGTTGGCGTGGAGGCTGGACAAAAGAGAAATGGGCACAATGAGTTTTGTTTCAAGTTTTGATCTTGTATGTTTCCATAACTCATAAAGTGCAACTGGTCTCCTGACAGTTTTCCAAAACTGAAATCAATCTTTGTAAAAGATGAAATCAATATTGAAACGAGTTGCCCTTGTAATTGTTTTTGGTTGCTATTTTGGCATGTTTGTGGATGATTGTTCTTTGCTCCCGTGTACCAAACGTAAGAAAAAGATCCACTACACACAAATACTATGTGATGCTGTAGTACAGTGAAACCTGCTCTTGTGACTCATTCTGTATAGAAACACAACATTGGTTGTTTCTTTTGAACAATGTTTCTCACTGAAACCTGTAAAAGTAACCTGTACAGAAAGACCACCTATTTATGAAGACCTCATTTTTTATTTAATTTTAAAAAAATATTAATTCATATGAAAACCTTATTTCTTGACTCTCTTGAGCGGTCATTACATGTACATGTACACAAGTTTTACTTGACTACATTCGATGAATAACTTCTCCATAGTTGAAACAATCTACAGTATGCTATGTGCAATCTACTGGGATGGGTGGACAATAATCCCTCTCCCCTCTCCTCTTCATAAAATGGAAACCATCATCACCTTACCAACCCTGACAGACATGTTAACTTAACTCATTCCGTGCCACAAGTGATTTTATTCACAAGTAAGGCACACAATTGCCATAAAGAGACAGATTGTCTCCCATGTACACAACAGGCGGCATAAAGAAAAATAAACTTGTAATAAATCGGTGGGGTGTTTCACCAAGCTGTTCGTAAGTTACGAACGACTTTACGAACGACTGGTGATACCTTCTTGTGCTAAATCACATTCTCAATGAACAAAGTGTGGTATCGCATTTAGCACAAGAAGGGATCACCAGTCGTTCGTAAGGTTGTTCGTAACTTGCGAACAGCTTGGTGAAACACCCTCCAGGGCTGATAATTGTTTTTCTGCAGAGCACAGCCAGTTCATATCCATGTAATTGTAGATATATTTTTGGTTGTAAGAAACCAATAGAGAAGACTCTTACAGGTGTTCTTAATAACTTGTGAAGTATCCTTTGTATTTGACCCTTTCGTCTACGCAATCAAGATGAAAGATCGTTGGTGAGGTATTATGCCATAATAGAAGAATGCTTATTATTGTTACCTTTATGCAAAAGTGGTTGATCTTCATATCCATCTAGTACAGGTGTAAACCTCGTCTGCTGCCTCTGCAGGGGGTGAGACCAGCTGAAGGCACCTGGCAGCGGCTGGCCAGGGCAGAGGAGGTGGTCTGGGGTGGCAGGGGTGGCTGATGCTGTGATGGAGATACACAAATATAATCAACCCTTGGTGTGCAAGTAAAACTTCTTGCCTATTGGATTGGCATCTTTTATGTGTGCAAACATCTTTAAATGACTCATAAAGAGTTAAATTAGATGACCAAGCAAATAATTGGCATGATACATTTATTAAAGAGCTTTGATACCAAACAGACACAATTTTAAAATCAAACAGTATTATGCAATTTGGATTACTATAATCTTCAAAAGAATTTACTTTGCTCTAAAAAAATGACACGATATATCAAATGAATGTACAGCACCAAGATAAACCGCCCGTTGAAGAAAGATAGCATTCATTGATCTTTGTTTAAAAATGAATAAAAATGAAGCTCTTTAAAATTATTCAATTTTTGGTCGGTCTGCATGTTGGATGATGTCTCTTGTAAATGCTCACCTTGTTCAGGGGACTTAGACCCACAGTCTTTCTCCATGTTCTCCTCATGCATCGGTACAGTCTTCGCAGCCTCAGCAAGAGTCTCTGGTGGTTGGAGGAAGGGAACTGTCTGGTCACTGCTGGGTAGCACTACTCCTTTAATTGCCTCGCTTCCAGACTTCTCATCATCCATCCTCAGCTCATGATGACATGCTGCTGGAATGGCGTCACCACTCTCCTGACGAGCTGATATCATGTTATGTAATCCCAAGCTGCCAGGAACGAAATGCTTCTCGCTACATTTTGATGTGATATTGATAGTTGTCACTGCATCACCTTCTGTGGCAAACTGTGGCATATCAGAGGATGAGGGTTGTGATTTGAAGTCAATGTAAGCGTTTGTCTGCTTTTGTTCTTGAGATGGTAAGGGAGACGGACTATCTAATTTCTCTGGAATGAGATATTTCATCTCAAAGTCTTGCAATACCATGTCCTCGAGGGTCTTGGCATCGTCTTCTTCTGACTCCGAGCGGCAAGAATTCAGCGTTGGGCTCCCCACATGTTTCTCTGGCTCAGTCCCGAATGGATAGAGGGAGTCTGTGTCATGAAAGTGCAAATCGAAAGGCTTCAGGTCTGCTTTGATTGACATTTTCTGTAAGACGGGCGTTTCCCATGAGCTTGGTTTTGATGGGAATTCATTCAACTCACCTACTGATGGCATGTCTTGTCTACTCGTAATAGATTTCACATCAACATTTGATGCAAGTACAAACAGGATTCCATCAGTGGTCACTCCCTTCCATGCTGAGCTTTCGCCGACACTTTCTGTCTTGAAGAGGGTGTGGCGGTTCTCATTTTCAACGATGACAGGTAGCAATAACTGATCATTAATCAAACCTTCATCTTCGTCGGTCTTGACATCACCATCAGCTATAGTCTGCATGATATTTTCCCCTTTTTGTGATGCTATGCCACTTATTTCTTCAGTGAGAGTTGGCGTTCCATAAACTTCTGTCTTGGAAAATTCAAGATCTTGGCTGTTGCATGGTGATCTCTCCACAAAGTCTTCAGAAGAGATACTACCCTTGCTGTTTTCACTGTTGATTATGATAGGGGTATCAGTCTGTGATGAGTCAAGATCTAGGATGTGACATTGCGATCTCTGATTGAAGTCTGAAGAGGTAGTGTCATCCTTCTTGCAGTCACTCTTGATTGTGATGGAGGTATTTTTCTCTGGTGATTTAATATTAGGGCATTTATCTGATGACTTCAAGCTGAAGTGTAGAGAAGAAATACCATCGTAGCTGTCCATGTCATCATTGCTGTTGTTCGAGATGTCGCTCACCTCTTCTACATCTACAAAAGGAACAGCTTGCATACAATCGGCATCCAAAACAAATGATGATTCATCTGATGTAGGATTGATCAATTCACTCTGACAGCCATCCGGCACAGATATTAGTGGACTGACTCTCTCCTCCAAATTTAAAATGTCTGGAACTTTCTGCTGGTTGATGTGGTTTATTTCTTCTCCCTCGACCACGCAATCAACAACGGATTCGATTGCATGCCTGCACTCACGTGCAATCACACAGTCATCTTCTATGTCTTCACTAGAATCTTCATGTACAATGTTATTGCTCACAGCAGATTCTAACTCCTCTAAGTTCACATCTTCATTGGATAACTGTGTAGAATCTGTGTCCTCTGTATCTGTGTTCACACACTTGCTGGCTTTATCTATCATCTGTGGCAGGGCTGGTACTTCTTGGTCAAGAAGAATTTCATGCTTTTGCTCTCCACATTCTTCCTGAATAAGTGAACCTTTCTCAGAGATAGGCGGCAGAGTTGTCTTTAAGTCACTCCGTACCTCCTCAATCTGTTTGTTTCGATTATAATGCTTGTCATCGATACTCTTTCTCTTTGCAGGTGTAGTGTAAGCGTCATTGTCATTGTCAAACTTTGTTTCCGCATCATGGGGAATCAAAATTCCCTTTCTCTTTCTCCCCAAACTACTCTCATCGGAGAAAAGTTTGATTCTCTTGTGAGTTGTGCCTTCATTGCTATCCATGTCTCCATTTGAGTCTTCATTCAATCTCTTTCTTTTTGAATCATTCTCTCTTATCTGTAAGTCATTGTCTGTTTCAGTAGTAAATGAGTTATCATGTTTTAAGGTTAGTCTGTCCTCTTTCAAAAGCAAGTCCACTCTCTCGCTTTGCTCCTTCATTTCACAACTGAAGTCATTTTCTCCCTGTTCAGGTAGGTTTTCTTCAAGGTGACAAGATGTGGATATTGCAATTGATTTCATATCACTTGCAGTCTGCATCATAGGAGCAGTCACTTCACAAGCATCCTGATCAGTAGATAACAGAGAGCTTACCACAGCAGCTAGAATTTCATCAAGGAAATGTGCAGCCAGTTCTTTTCCATGTCCCTCAGTAACAGAAAGCGTCTCCATGCTGCTATCTGGTGCCAACGTGTCTTGGTATTTGGATGATCGCGTTTCATGCATTCAGAAACCGAGCCTTGACATGCCTGAAGACAGTCAAACTGCTGATAGCGGCTGGTCACTTGATGATGTCACAATAGCAGGTCTAATGCACAACCCTGGATTGAAGTAGAGAAATGAAGAGAAAAGGAAAGATAAGCATGAAAGAAAACTTAAACAAAACAAAAATATTCATCATTTAGCTAGAGTAGAGTGATACAAATACTGTAGATATACTATATAGTTTTTAAATGTATGATCTATCTGGCCTACAGTCATCTTAGTTCTTACACTAATAACACCAATATTTTGTAGGATTTACATTGATTTAATTCTATGTGAAATCAAGTACATTTTACTTCTTGAATATATGCAAACTTTTTTTTGTGAAAAAAGTTCTATATCAACAAAGTATGCAAAGTTTCATTGTACATCTAGATCTCTTAATTAAGTTTAAGTTGATTCTAATTTAAAGCAAACACTGAATGTTAGATGTCTATGTAGTACAAGTATTCTAGATTAAGAGCTTATTATGTAGAGTCTAGTCTACTTTTATAGTGACATTAAACTTATATTACTGTTACTTTATATTAGTCAAATTGTAATTTTAAAAAAAATCTGAAAAAGACATGTCCTTTGGGGGATGTCAGGAATGTCAAAGCTATCACAGGTTAGAAAAAAAGGGGACATGGGGAAGGGGGTGGGAAATCGTAACATACTAACAATTTAAGATGTTCTTAATACTCTCTTTGGGCTTTGGCTGCCTTTGGCTGCCTGCTAAAGTTGCCTTTGTGTTGCATTGAGCCTGTATTTTGTTTTATAGGGCTTTGTCTGGAGCCAGGCTTGGTCCTTTTTTTAAAATCCAGATTCTAGATGAATATTCTACAAAAGTACAATTTCAGAAAATGTTTAGAAACAAACCTAGATCTAGACTAGATCTAAATGCAACTTTCTTTGACCCACCCGTTGACTAATCTCTATCCTTATAAAGGCTCTGAATAAACTGAAACTGAGTTTAGCCTAGATTCTGGCTTAGACGATCGTAGCAGGTTTAGATTTAGGTCATTGGCTATTGCTTGTGATCTAGCCTAGCCTTACGACTTACGAGGAACCCCATGCCCTCGCCATCATCATAGCCTAGGTATACTGTCTACTGTAGTCTAGGCCTAGACTGTCCAGGGACGCTCCCGCGAAGCGGGAGTCAGCAGGCTGGTCGCACTGTGGGGTTCCTTGGACATTGCTTATTGAGTTAGACTTAACATTTGAGTCTACTCTAACTACAGTTAGACCCTTACAACCCAGTTTTTCTGTCTGTTTAGATAGAGCTCATCTGGCTAGCTAAATTTAACGTTAAGTTTAGATCTAGATATGTAGTCTAGGACTAGACCGGAAAATCAATCTCTGCAGGACGTTGGATCCGCTGAGATTGCATCTTGCTCCTCTGAACGCCTATCGGGAGTATGTCCAAAAATGTAATTTCGACGGATTAAATAATGCCCCGAATGAGACGGTTATTCCTGTCTGTGGCCTTGTTGTGGGGAGGACCAGACGATGCAACACCTTTTGGTCTGCCCTTTCCTACCAGAGCCTGCACCACCAACGATCTGGGGGGCATTTCATCAAAGGACTTGTCGGACGTTTTATCCGACAAACTGTTATAAGCTACTGAAATGCTTGCATCTTATTGGCCGAGAGCAAACTTGTCGGATAAAATATCCGACAAGTCCTTTGATGAAATGCCCCCCTGGAGTCGCTCAACCCCAAAGCCAGATCGTGTATCATCCACTGGACAGAACTTGTCTAGTGACCCGAGAAGAAGAAGTACTACTACTAGGGCTAACTTTGCAACTGTCGTGCACCTTGTTTTGCCCTGGACCTGGGCCTGGCCCTGGTGAGGGACCGGACTGTTGCAGTCTTTTCGAGAGCTAGTTCTACATTAAATCTTAAAAGAGTTTTAGAACAATTCTCTTAAACTTACATTTACGTGAACTCTCGTGAAAGCATCTCTGCAGTCTTTGACTAAATATCGTGCTTTAACTTCTTCTTCTCATACTGGTTTTCTGATGATATCCTGCTTATTTTTTAACCACATAGCGGTAGCTAGCTGCAGCAAGAAAAACGACTTCGTTTAAATGACATGACCGCTGTGATACGAATACAATACGATGAAACAAGCGGATCTTACGCGTAAATTTGTGTAACTATATAAAGGCCCGGTCCCACTGACATTTAGGATGGATTGCGCATAAATTGCGGATGAAATTTGATAACAGACGCTAAACATCCGCAATGTTCGTAAAGTATGCTGTTTTAAGACGGTTATTTTCCGCACATGTCCGTAATCATCCGCAAAGGCACATTTTTCCGTTCCCAGGAGTTTTGGGCTGCCCAAAACTCCTGGGAGCGGAAATCATCCGGTTTATATGCGCAATGCATACGCAATGCATACTCAATGTATGCGCTGAATTGTCGCAGTTATCCTGTGATATCCGCAACGGACATGGGATTGCGGATAAGTAACGGACTGGATAGAATGCGAAACGAATGCATAGCGTGCCTAATACGACTTTATACCAAGCTATAATAATTTAGAAAGAATGCTTACAGACTGGTCACGAATAATGCGTTTGTATTACGACTGTTTTGCGAACAATTTGCGAGTACACAGCAAACATTCATCGTAAACCCAGATTACTGTATAAATGTAACAGAAAATGAAATTTGACCGTCATTTTAAGAACAGTTGTGTAGAATATAAGATGTTGCCATGGATCATCATGGACATTTGCCAGTGTTGCAGCCATCCAACAACATAAAAATCCTGGATGCCATTGCCATATAGCCCCTGCCACTTAAATTGTATTTTTGTTAATAAAGGTATGACCCAACATCCCCCTCCCCCCATGTGTCGCCAGATAGAATATGACACTTATACCATGGACGTACTAATTCCAGATAGTGCAGAGCTATAATAATCATAGCTTATCACCTCAACGAGATTTTACAAGAGGTTGGAATTATTTTCAGGTATTTGTTGAAAGACGGACACACACACATACAAACATGCACACACGAACACTTATGGAATATGTCCATACACTTCAATACACATACATACTCCTTTCATATTAACCATACATCATTGTTTCATGTGGAAGAGGTAAATTGAGCCAAAGGCTCTATTTATGTTTGTATCCCCTCTTAAACCCCATCAATATCCTCATATTCTTTTTTTCTTTTGAGAATTGCTATTCGATGTGAAGCTACATTTTTAATTCAATTTTATAAAAAAAAAAAAAAAAACGTTTGTAGTATAGTATTTTATAACGTTTTATAGGTTAACAAGTAATTACCAGTGGAAAATAAATTTTCATGATCGGAAAACACATAATCTGATAAAACAAAAATAAGTATTAAATCTCAATACCTTCTTTTATTTTGTTCAAGATCAACATTTTGAAAAAGCATAAACACGTATAAAAGTGTAACATTGTATGTAAAACATCACATAAACAAGTGTATACATCTAAACAAACATTTACTGTTTTTTTTCATTGATACTTAATAAAAGATAAGGTAATATGGTTCTATTTCTGAACTAGCCCATTCATTCATGTGGTCTTAAAAAAAAACATTCATGAACTTTCCATGAAATGAAAACAAAAAGTTAAAAAAAAAATATTATTTTCTGTTCATCTTCGCTGAAGAGTGGAGTGCTCTTCTTTTATATGGTCTCCATTCAAATGTATCACATTCGCAATGCGACCGTTGTTTCCGCACCACGTGCGCATTGCATTCTATATGCATACGTAATACTTCCGCAATAATCGTTGAGCATCCTATTTTTTGTCCGCAATACATGAGTTATACTTCCGCATTACTTTCGTTACATTTTCGCAATGTCTGCAATACATTCCACAATTTTACAAGCAATATCCCTCGTAAAATGGCATTCGCAAGGTAATTCGTTTTTATTCGTGATATTTCCGCTTTTAATCGTAATTTGTTCGTTGTACATCTTTTATGTATCCGCAATTTTAAAGCGGATTTTTATTATTTTTGCCAAATTTAATGCGGATGACAACGAATGATCGAAATTTGTATTCGCAATTCATGCGTAATTCAACTTCCCTCCAGTGGGACCGGGCCTTAAGCCCAAAGATGCGGTAAATAACGTAAATCTACGTTAGGTCACTGAAAGGTGGTGAGAAAGTTGTTGCAAGAAATGTTATCGATACCAATATCAGTGCATATCGTATTAGTCGGGTTGGTTCAGCCCGAGCTTGTTAGCGCGATAGAGGGAGACAGGCAAGAACTCTCCGTCGATACATTTGGTCTGTAAGACAATAATGAGGCTTTTTCAAAATGTAATCAGCAGTAAATTCTTATGTCAGGATAATATTAACTTAAACTCAAAGAATATGCAGAAGACGGATTTCCTGATAGAAATGAGACCTTTTATGATTTAGATATGAATGAGATTTTTGTTAAACATAGAGCTCATTTTTATAGCCCAAACGAAACCCATTCACTTAATATTTCCCTTACACAGCATATCAACAATGATTAGTAAGTTAAGCTATTAAGCTATCTATATATCTATTTATCTATCTTTTTATCTATCTGTCTATCTATCTATCTATCTATCTATCTATCTATCTATCTATCTATCTATCTATCTATCTATCGTTATATCTCTATCTATATATCCATGATATCTATCTATCTATCTTTCTATCTGTCCATCTATCTATCTATCTATCTATCTATCTATCTATCTATCTATCTATCTATCTATCTATCTATCTATACTAATCTATCATCATGCTATAAAGTTCTACATTTTATTGCAAACAAAACACACTACATAATGATATTTTTTCGCATCCTTTGTCTTCTTTGTTTCGGTCAATAAATCGAATGACCATTGCTGATAGTAATAGGCATTCCATAGAGGAACAATCTAAAGATCCCCCGCCTGGATCCGCCACTGTTATTGAAGTGATGATGACTGATTAGAGTCAGCTTATACGACCTCAGGCATTGCCTAGGTTTTTTTTTCACCCGCCAAGTTACAATGATCAGAGTGAGTCATCAAAAGCTGGCGCCCTTCAAAATGCCGATTCTCTGGGCTATATTATGACGAAGAGGCTATTTCCTCGAACGTGTAGAAAGGGGTTTTCTCTCGTTCACTGCGTGGCTCAAAGAGAGAGAGAAAGAGAGAGAGAGAGAGAGAGAGAGAGAGAGAGAGAGAGAGAGAGAGAGAGCGAGAGAGAGATAGAGACGGAGAGAAAGAAAGAGAGAGGGAGGGACGGAGTGAGGGAGAGAGAGAGAGAGAGAGAGAGTGAGAGAGAGAGAAATAAAATAAAATAAAGCTTAATGGTCTCCCTCTCCCCACTCCCCCCCCCACCACTCCCCCCCCCCTCTCTCTCTCTCTCTCTCTCTCTCTCTCTCTCTCTCTCTCTCTCTCTCTCCTCTTCTATCTCTCTATTATATGTACATTGTAACTTAACATTACTCACTTTAAAACAAAAGAAAACAATGTTACATGTTCTTGATTGTATTATGAGCGGGTCGTTCTGGAAATACATTGACAGCGGTGAGGTAAGCAACGGCTTATTGTCACCCCGCCTTGACCCACTCATTTTCTTTTTGCTCAACTCGTTTTCTTAAAATAATTTAACAACCGTTTAAGTAAACTGCACATTGGGGTGCACATTGTGATGACGATACATAATATTGTTTACAATATTCAGTAACAAACTCTATCTCGCTCACTCTTCTCCCCATCTCCCTCTCCCTCCCCCTCTTCCTCTCTCGCCCTCTCTCCATCTCTCCTTCTCCACTCTGTTTATCTCACTTCCTGTCAGTAACAATTTGCTGCATTTTTTTATGAATATAATTTTGTCCATCTGACTCTTTTCTTCTTGTCCTGTTTATAATATAGTTATGTTTATCAATTTCAAATTTGAAAGACAAATTCTGATTGGTTACTGGTCAGTCTTTTGAACATGCAGCAATGATGTTGATTGGCCATTGCCATTTTGCGATTGATCGCAAACGTTTATGGTGTAAATCTTTATCCACTTCCTTTTAATACCGCTCCCTCTCCTTACCCCCATCTCTCTCTTCATCTCTCTCTCCCCCTCTCTCTATATGTGATTGTGTATGTGTGTGTGTGTGTGTGTGTGTGTGTGTGTGTGTGTGTGCGTGTCTCATCCCCCCTCTCTCCGTCTCTATCTCTCTGCATGTCTATATGTCTGTCTCTGTTTCTCTCTGTCAGTCTTTGTCTCTCTCTCTCTCTCTCTGTCTGACTGTCTGTCTGTCTGTCTGTCTATCTCTCTCTGTCTCTGTCTCTCTATCTCTCTGTCTGCCTCTCTCTCTCTCTCTGTCTCTCCCACTCTCTCCTTTTCTGATGTAATGAATTCGCTTCGCCATTCTATGCCACAGAACGTTCCAAAACGAACCCATAATCATAATACATGACGCAGGTATATCGTGTGACAAAACATGTTTATTATTCTCTTTTGTATTGCATCAAACATCTTTATCGAATCATATAAATAACACAATTATGCAATTAACGGTGAAATATCAAATATTATTTTACAACCTTGGTTCTTAAAAACATATTTAACAGCATAGTGAAACAATCGTAGGTCTAGCAAATCTTCACTGATATTTTCTTTTAAAAAGCACGTTTTTTCTTCTTTGTTTACTAAAATCACTGTTTACATAATAGGCATAATTATACAGCGATGGCTTTAAAAATTGAGCGATGTTTTAAATGTTCACTTTAACGACACCCTACGGTGAAACATTATAACACAATGCAAAGGAATAACTCACAGATCTCCAATCATTTCGATCTTTTGAAGTACATACAATGTACACCATCACGTAATGACTGTGTGGATAGCATTTTTTTCTCTGTGATCTTTACATTGCAACAAACTCATTATCCACATGATATCGATATTGAAGAAATGTACACGGAATGTGACCTCTGAAACTTCAATCAAATTCAAAATTGTAGCTAATGAAATTCCGACAAAGTATCATTAGTTATGTATCGTTTCTCCTACAGGTCATCGTTTGTCGACATCGCATATTTTAAAAGCGGCTTCAAGACCTGCCCCAAATCACGTGACAACTTCTGCAATACATGACTATATTGTTTGTGAAAAAGAAATTATGTGTATTACTAATGCCAAACTACCTAAATGGCAAGTTAAGATTTAATAGAGAACAAAATCATGTTTGCATGATTACACACGTCTATTGGAAACTGCAAAGTGTCGTGTCGTAATTGATGAATAATTCGCTTGCTCAGGAATTAGGCTGCTGAATCCTATTTTTAATGAGCTTTCAATGTGTAGCAATAATTAGCAAATGATGGTATCTACTGAATGATAGGGACAGAAGAAAAGAAACGGGAGGATAGGAAAGGAAATTAATTTAAAATAAGAGGAAGGAGAAATAGAAGGAGAAGAAAAAAGAAGAAGAAGAAGAAGAAGAAGGAGGAGAAGAAGAAGAAGAAGAAGAAGAAGAAGAAGAAGGAGAAGAAGGAGAAGGTTGAGAAGAAGAAGAAGAAGAAGAAGAAGAAGAAGAAGAAGAAGAAGAAGAAGAAGAAGAAGAAGAAGAAGAAGAAGAAGAAGAAGAAGGAGAAGAAGAAGAAGAAGAGGAGGAGGAGGAGGAGGAAGAAGAAAGGACAAAGAACGAGAAGAGGAAGAAGGGGATGATGAAAAAGAGGGAAAGAAAGGGAAGAAACGAAAAAATTGAAGAAAATAAACCCATCTGGAAAACAACGAAAGAAGAAGAAGAAAGAAAAAGAAGCATGATGCCAAAAAGAGACGACGACATAAAGAAGTCAAAGGAATCTGGAAATGGGAATTAACATTTCATGTAGAACAACATTAAATTAATAACCACGGACGCGGTCAACCTAACAAGACCAAGATTTCCATAATAGAAAATATTATTTTAGTATATTATAGAGTGAACATTCGCGATTCTGTCCAAATGCTTTATATAATGAAAATATTATGAGCCATAGGATGTCGTCCCTTTATTAGAAACTTCTACACGCGCTGGTTTCGGTTGAAAAAGATATCGCATTGAATATTGAATAACATAACTAGAAAGGTATAATAGAAGAACGTGAAAGTAGGTTTTAAACCACTGATATGATAATCAACGCATAACAATACCATTATTACCACAAAAAATAAAAAATCAAACAAATTTCTCTGATTGTGTGTCAGATTGCGTCTTTATAATTTCATTGCTAAATTACTTTGATATAACCTCTGAAAAAAATCAATCTGTAAACATCATAGCATACGACAAATAGATATAACGTTGTAGAAAACTAGTTCAAATTTTGAAACAATTATTTGGTATAAGAAAAATATTGTAAGATTGTATCAACATAGTACACTTTGAAAATAGAGTAATTCTAGCAATATTAACAATAACAAATCGTTGGCAAATGGAAGTGAAACAAGATTAAGTGCGTTATGTTTCTGAATGTAGAGTTCATTGGTGAAAATATAGTCACAAAATGAAGCTAACAAAAATAACGAAATAAGCTATACAAAGTAAGAAATATGATACATTTATCACGTCCTTGTCACTTCTCATAACACAATGAAAAAGAAAAATAGATAACAAGTGTAAAAAGTATTCAAAGAAGGCGGGAGTTTAATGAATGTTACTTTAAAAAATGAAGATAGGAAAAGTGAAAAAAAAAACACATACTGCAAATAAATGTACTTTTATTTGTAGTATCAATCATAAAGAGTGCTCCAATTTCTAATTTTAAATAATAATAATAATGTTAATGATATAAAATTCAATAATGATGAAAATATCAAGCCGAAGAAGGAACGGGTAAAGAAAAAGAAATAAAATAAGAATAAGCAAGGGGAGGAGCAGGAGAGAAAGAAAGAGAAATAGAACTTAAACTAAATAGAAGAACAAGGAAAGTCAAATACTTTCCTACAAAACACGTAAAAAAACATTTCGCAGGTGTGAAGATGTCATAGATTTATACGAGTTCGTATGCCAGCACTAGTAGCTCTATAGATAATTTATATACCGCCCTCTGCGTATGGTTGCAATGAAACATGTATAACGTTCAGAGGATGATTGTATTATTTCATCTTATTTCACATCATATTTCGGAGGGGCTATGATAACATGACAAAACGGTACTGAATAAGAGAAAGAGAGAGAGCGAGAGAGAGAGATAGAGAGAGAGAGAGAGGGAGAGAGAGAGGTGGAACGAAGTAATTGTGAAAGCGGTCGTACAAGGCGTGATACTTAGCATGTGTAGGTGCTTACGATGAAAATAGCAGCAGTAAAGAAGAAAATACAAACTTGCATAGCTTTCTCGTAATGAATAATCTACATATAGTATACTTAATCAATGGTAATATAACAACACCCTTGCTTGCTTACCATACTTTTTTTTCAAAATTTAAGCTGTAGTAAACGTAATTTGGTGAATCATTGTCATGGAAACATTTCATACAAGTGAACCCAAATTTCTCTTTTTGAAGAAAAGCATGACACATGTTCATTAATTTTAAGAAAGTTTAGAAAATGCTTGAACTCCACTGGACTCGAACGCTCGGAGGCAGCAAGTTTTGTTGAAAATGCGAAAAAATGTTGATTTTATAACTAAATAATACGATTTTACAATGTTTGAGACGTCTGAGACAATAGACTTAATTTAGTCTGCTTACCTAACACGCAGAAGACGTAATTTTGTCACACTTTGCTATCAAAACTAGTGAGGACTGAAAAGTATATTCGTACTAATACTTACGACTAAAGTATTATAAAATTTAAAGAATAATCTTAAAGTGAAGCTGTAAATTTTGTGAGGCGAGCCAAACGGCCTATGGCTTTTACGCAGCTGCACATATTCAGAAAACACTGACCAATCAAAATCTAATATTTGATATTTTTAAATAAATCGCAGGCGCATAATATTTTACAGTTTGGTGCAATGTTCCAGTGGTTTGGAAAAGCAAACTTAGATAGATAAGTATTAGAATTAAAACAAAATATAACTGGGTGAGATGACTCAATCTCTGGAAACTCGTAAGTTCGTTGATTTTGTGCATTATTTTATTACAACACACTCAATTCTTCAATCAATTCAGTTATGTATTCTCCCCCCCCCCCCCCATCTTACCCAATCATCCCTTAACACCTCCAAAAACAAAATAACCAAAGAAAACACTCAAACAATGCAAACACTTTTAATATAATGCATGTTATCCGAGAACAGCACTAACCAAAAATAAAAAAAATTATCTCCAATTTTATTTTTTCTGCGCCTGCGCACTGGACATGATTATAGACAACAATGTATTAAGAATGCACGACTTACAGCCACCCTGACTCCAGTAATATTTATCGCGTACAAAACCCCTCTCGTACAACTCATAACACTGTTCGTACTGCCCAACAAAAAGAAGGAAGTGTGAAACCACTTTAATATGGGTACTGTGGGCACTGTGGTATAGTGGTGAGAGGCCTTGACTCTCGCAGAGAGATCCTGCCCGGTGCGTACACCCTTGGACAAGGTGTTTTGCTCATGTTTGTCCCTCTCAACCCAGGTGTAGTAAATGGGTACCTGGCAGGAATATAGTATTCCTGATCTAATTAGATCAACTAGCTTTCAGCGCTACATACTTGGCTGCTTGGCTAAAGCCAGGGTAATAATCGAGCGCTTTGTGTAGTACTTCGTACTAGGAAAGCGCTTTATCAGAACCGATTATTATTTTTATTGATGATTTATATAGATTATACCCATCATTCTCAACATACACCATGTAAACGCTTAATCTGGAAAAAAAAATATCAATCTTGCTGTGGTATATTCAAGATGACGTGGTGTTGCGATTATGCCAAAGGAAATAAAAAGACACGTTTTGCTTGGATACCAGAAAAGTGCCTTTAGTTATTTGCTTCTTTTTGTCAACGAAAGGGCAGTGTAAGCACTATGTGTCTATAAATCGGCTGCACATGCACCGATGATATCTATAAAGAATTCAGTGATTTATATATTTCTTTTCTTTAAATCAACAACATTTTCAATACTTTGCAAATACGGTTGATGCAGAGTCGGGTCCTAGTCGAATGGTACAATGATTACCATGTTTGGCCTTATCATGAACCTTCATAGAAGGGTTACATCTAAAAAAAAACCACGAAAGTAATTGTTCGTGAAATTTGATTGAAGAGTTCAACACGACCCCATTATCATTTACGGAATGTTTGGTGAATCTAATTGAAACTTATTGCGACCAGACGCAGTGCACCATATAACCACTACAAAGATCCACAATCAAACGATTTAACTACGGTAGAAACACTGTTCCAATCAACACACACGTCACAGCAACTACCTATGTATGGACAAGACACTGCGACAGGGGTACTCATAAAACGACCCCGCCCTTTGACGATTTGTCATGTATGACGTCATACGTTGCGTTGGAGCGAGAGGGCGTAGCTTTAGGTGAGAGTTGCATGGAAGACAACGAAGAAACGTTCGAGTTGCTATCACACATCGGCTCGCTGCTACCTCGACTAATCAATCTATCAGGAACGGGATTGCCCAGGGCGCCATCTACGTTGACCACAGGATGAGTCTTTTCACTTGCCCCGTGTTCAATGTTGTTGTTGTTACCGGGTGAGTCGCCAGGTCTCTGTTTGGTCCAGACCGGACTGTCACTGGGGTCAGCTGCTTGACCTTTGTTCTGACGAGGTCTTTGAGTCCTGGAGGAAGCCCCCCTCTCCTCGCGTGGATGCTCCACCGGTGCCAGTGGCGAGGTGCCTTTGGAGAGATCCGCAGCCGAAGCACCTGTTGTTGTCTTATGTTTGGTCCCATCCGTAGGTGGCGTCCTGTGGGGAGCTTTGTCCGGATAGCTATCCAGGGGAATATCGTGTAAGGGATTAACGTGCGTGACTAAATCTAGGTTTTGCGTAGCTACACTTTTTGAGTATCTTGGCACGGGTTTCGTTGCGTCCAGGTCGGACCCTATCGCAACACTTCGAGTCAGTATTGGTACGGATTTCGCAGATCCCGAATCGGAACCAGTAGTCTTATTCTCAAAATTCATATCCCTCTTCTTACGCGACCCTCGCTTCATTCTAGCCTTACCGCCTTTGGGGGGCACGTGAACGGGTTCCATCTCTCCGCATAGACACACACACTCCGCAGCGGGCGGGACAGGTTGGAAAGGTATGGGTCCATTCACACTGCGTGGCTTGATTGGAGGAAGGTTGGACGGTCTGGCTGGTTTGGAATTCTTCGTCTTGAGTGGCGGCGTCGAAGCTAAGATCCCTTTCCTCGGTGTCCGCGGCGAAGCCGTAAAAGACGTCTCTACTTCCGCTTCCGGTCCTATATACTTCGAACACGTCGGTATACTGGCTGCGTCCGGTGCGTCAGTGGTCTCTATACGCGGTAAATCACGGAGCAACGCAGCCTTTGCCGCCTCGCTCTCGTTAGACTCCTGTGAGTCGTTTCGTTGTTTCTCCTCCGCTAAACTAGGTCCGTGGACGAGGACTACCGGTGAGCTGTGCGATGACTCATCCGCGTACGCTACGTCATCGTGCTGTTTGGTTCGTAGAGTCGACGCCAGGTGCTCGTGATAGAGTGGGCAGCTCTTGTGTCGCGCTGCGCAGTCCATCACCTCTCGGTGTAAGGCATACATGTGCTCCTGGCGAGTCACGTAATCCTGGTCCTCCTGCTCCTCCACCAGCAGTTTCTGCGCCTCTTTCCTCTTCTCATCGCGTGCTTCGCAGATCAACACGCATGCGCACATGGATATAAACGACCCAAGTCCTATAAGCACGGGGCCAAACGTCCTGAACTTCTCAATTTGCCCCTGTAGTTCCTCGTCCATCATAGAGATCGTTTCATTGCCAATTATGATTGTGCTCATCGCGATCTCCTTCGAGAAGTACCCGCACACAGTCATGGCGACGCTGCCCAACGCGACCGCAATGCCGAGGATCAGACACACGTGGACCGGATTGCAGCCCACGCATCGCCGTGGCTTCCCGTCCTCTTCCTCCACATCGACATCAGTGGTCTTCTGGGAGTGAGGGGATCCTTGGCTTTTCTGTGAGTTGGATAGCGCGCCCAGGGACGTGTTTCTAAACGGCGAGGAACTCGATGTCGGGCTACTCCCCCGCGGTCTGCTCTCATCTGACGGTGAGGTCTTGCTGCTACAGCAGGGGCTCCGCTGCGGGGAGATGTCCGGCGAGGTCCTCGGTCCGGACCCCGGGCTATCGGCCGAGCCCGTCGGGTTGGATTTGCTGCCAGGACCGTTGCTGTCATGTGGTGCAGCTGCAAACTGCTGCACATCCTCACCGGGTTGTTGCTCCATCGCCGCAAGCGGCGCTCTTGATTGTACGGTCGATCGCAGGTCATCAATGTGAAGTATGGTTACCTGGAAAGAAACCAAGATAAGAATACAGAATGGAGGATAATTTGAGAATTATTCAGATGTTTATCTTTACTCGTACGTTAAATTATACAATTATTTAACCACACCAAGAGAATTAATCCATATTCTCTCGCTTTACCTTTTTCTACATGTGTGTTGACTGAACTGCTAGTTACTCTCAGGCTTTCATGTATTGTTATTATGGAAAAGGCTTCAAATGCACAATGTCGAGTCTAGAGAGCAACACAATCAAACAGTGATTAGGAGTCATATTACAAGGTAAACTCGATGGAGATGCAGATACTGCTGATTGAATAACATTTGCTTTGGAAAAATAACGAATGAGCATCATCAATGAAGAAGTAACATAACAGAAAACACGGCAACGGTGATCCACATTTCTGGTCGGATCAGAATACATGTATTATCTGCGGTTTTCGGCTCAATACGGCTAAATGTTACCAACACATTTGTACAGACCATCATGTATATTCCGACCTTACAATCCGATACAGGCAACATGGTCATCAGATCCCCACCGTTATTTCAACATGTCACGAATACGTATTATGACGAACACGTTTCATCAACGTGTTAACAACACAAGCTTTATAGAATGACGTAACTCTCACACGTTGGGCTGCATTTCTTGTGTAATTCACTTCGGTTACAAACAGTTTTCATCCGGAATGCATGATTATGATGATCATCGGACGATTTGAGTTCATCGATCATCAAAATTAGACCCGGAGGAAAAAAATGTTCATGCATTAAGTATATGACCCCTCAAGAGAAGCACCATAATACGTTTGTATGTATACATGTACATGTGTGTGTGTCTATGCGTGTTTGCAAGACTGTGTGTGTGCGCACGTATGTGTATGTATGCGTGTATGTCATGTGTATGTGTGTGCATATGTGTATGTGCGTGTATAAATATGTGGACTTGTGTATGTGTGTGTGTGTATGTATGTATGTATGTATGTATCGATGAATGTATGCGTATATGCATATTGAATGCTTACATGACTTGTATGCGTGTATGTGTGTGTCTGTTTGTGTGTGTATGCATGTATGTATGTGTGTATGTATGTATGTATGTATGTACGTTTGTATGCATGCATGTATTTTAGGACTACAATTCCTACCTCACGGCAACTCGGTTGCTTTAATACCGCGCCATATTCTTCAATAACCTTTAGGTCTACCTGCCAAAATCGTAAACAAGCTAGTCAGCGAGCGAGATGCCTATTTTTCAAGCTATCAGCAATACTGCGCGGCGTCATAGCTTCCCATTCCATGTAATCAATACGCCCCAAAACAGAGGGGTGACGTCAGAGCAAAACAACTCGTCCCGAAATAACTCGGCAACCTACATTACCATTTATCATTTTCTTCGTAAATGGTCGCGCCATGTATATCACGTGTCGCCACACACGACACACATAATAACAATCAATCGGATTCTGATCAATCATTCTCCAAACTTGTTTGGAGTCAATATTCTCGTAAAATATCCTGCCTATCACGAAGGAGTGAAGAGCGAACTATAATCCAGGTGTCTGAACTTTATGTTGCCATGGTTGCTGAACGCCACAGCTGAATAATGTACACCTTTTTTGTGCAGGCTCAATAAAATGACCAGGAAAAAACACGTACCTAACAAACTCTATACCCTTGCTTAGTATCTGTCGTGTAAACATTACGAGTATACGGTATCAAACATGTACAATATTGTATGAGCCCTCCCAAACAAGACCATTCACATTGCGACGTATTACTGTTGCTTTGACACGCAGGTTATCTTGTTATTGTGGAAAAACGTACTTCCTTGTAATTTGTCTTTAGGGCTTCGCTTGTTTTTCCCACTTAATTGAAATAAATTATTTGTTTCACGGCTAAATTTTGACAGTTTGTGACTCAAAAACATTAAATGAGATTCATAGTTTATAAAATGCGGGCAATGCGGGTCCTTAGCTATTCGAATTTACTTTTATCTCCCCTCAAATATTCGCTTTGATGTTACGTTTGTACGAACTTTATCGTAATTGTCAACATTTTGTAATTTGAATTTAACGCGGCATTATTACACGTGACAACCCCCCCCCCCCCTCCGAACGTTCAAAGGTTTCGTGTTAATTTGCGGTGATCCACGTGTTATCTTTCTACAAACAGTAATATCAAAATAATTGGATAAGACAGTGATGATTTGTTTAAGTTTTGATGTAGTGACGTCACGTGTGAGATACTCTCCCTTACGTTGACTGTACTATTTTTCTTGAAAATCCTCTCAAAAGGTAATGTACCATATTACAATGGTCACCTGTGCAGATGATATATCATTAGCCATACTCTATGAACAAATATTTATTCCTTCATCAAAAAGCAGAAAAGGTGAATTTAGGGGGGAAATGGTACACGACATATCGGGAGAGCATCTCGGACGTGACTTCACGAAATCAACAAATGAAAAAAACTTTTTTATCCTTCGATGGATTTTCGTCAAACCTTCATTAATATGTTTCTTTCATGTTTTTGCTTTTAATAACACCTACTTTGCTTAAGGATGGACTTTAATACGTTTGTTTCCATGTGAAGGCATGGCAGATTAGGTTTGAAGAGGCATTCTTGTCACCTCCTACTCTCCCCAGTGTTTCAAGCACATTAAATGTCCATGCGACATGCATAAGACATGTGGTAAGCCCCGTGTCATGCTGACGAGAGGCGAATGCTCATCATGGGCAAAATCTGGCATTAGCCTTCCCGCCAGGCGGTAATTTCTTTCTTTCTCTATCTATTCATTTATGTATTTAGTCTTTTTAAAACAGGGTATCCCCTATTTGCACTGTTCTCCCCGGAAGCCCTGTGTACAAATGACACAATGATACAGAGTAAAATGAAGAATACTATTTTAAAGGGATTGTTCATCCTGAAGATCAATATTTTGTTTCAATACAAGCAGAAACATGAAATAAACATATTCGTGAAGGTTTGACGAACATTTTTTTTCATATAGTTACATGTGTAAATACGTGTTTCTAATGATGTATCAAATGCACAGGTATCAGGATGCATTTTTTTTTTTTTTTAGAAAATGGACATTTTCCAAAAAAATATACAATTATGGAAGAGAATCTCGCACGTGACGTCACAAATTAATAACTTTAAAAGATCATAACTTTCTTATCTTTTGACGGATTTTCAGGAATATGTTTCTGTCATGTGTCTGCTTTTATTGAAACAAACTTTATTTTAGGGTGAACTGTCCCTTTAAGAATAACGTCCTAATTTACCTGACTGATGAACCACAGAATTAATGTGGAGCTATTAGTCTAATGCAGCCAGACCTGTTTAATGCAGAGTGAGGGTTATCAATTTTCCACGGTCTGAGAGCCAGACTAGGCAAGAAATCTCAGCGGGAAGGTTCGCCGACTAAACCGATACATCACCTGACTAATAACGTTCGTTTACAGAGCAAATTGCTTCCTAGTCTCCGGAATCACTGATAGATTCTGACTACATGGTCTCGGAGAGATGGGAGGACGGGGATAGGAGCATTAGCAAACCAAATATTTGGATGTAAATACAGTCAAACCTGGCTATGCGGCCACCTGGATTCAGCAGCCACCTGCCTATAGCAGCCACCTTCGACTCCTCCGCAGAGAAATTCAGTGTTAAAGACCCTGGATATAGCGGCCACCTGGCTAACGCGGCCAGCGGCCACCCATTTTGTCTCCCTCGGCCAAAATTTTACTGTGTATAGCGGCCACCAATTCTGAAATCACCCGTCCCTATCGGCGTGGAAAGTTGGCTTTTTGCGATGCGACGTAACTTAAACGGCCGTGAAAAGCTAGAGGCGTGAAAAGCCTACTTTCTAGTTGCATGACGTAATACAGCTCATTAACACATTCTCGAATTGTATGAAACTTATAAGAGACCTTGCCAAACAAAAAGCAGGATCTTAACTTAATTACACTAATCAATGAAATCCCGATGTCCGGTGTTTTTATTTTCTTTTTTTAGTGAGTCTCTGCATCCCATGCTTTTATTGTTGTGATGAATAATACCCCGGATCCTCGCTCGGCCCCGGCCCCGAGGCCAGCGTAGCCCAGGTTCGCGCGCGCCCTCAGCCCATGCCCAGACTAATCTGGATCCGCGATATGCGCTACTGCAAGCTGGCAGCAGCGCACGGTTCTTCAGCGTTCGCAATCTCAGAAGCACACAGCTACTGTAGGGCTGTAACTCGAAATTCATCGATATGCCTAAGTTGCTTACTTCAATCAACTCCCGTTCGGAAATTATTGAGGCAAAAATATTCTAAAAGACACGATAAAGAATATTTCTCGATTAAATAAAATATGTCAAGATAGAAGATATGTTTTAATGTGCATTTGTAGCCGTATATATTTTTTTATTTTATTAATTGAAATTGATATTTATCGTGCATAACTTAGACGAAGTAAGAGTGCACTACGCACGGCATTTGCACTAGCTGTCAATCGATCGGAGAGAGAAACAATAGACACGAAGATGAGGAGATTCTTACTAACAACGAAAAAGAGAACACTTGATTATCATTAACGTGGGTATTTTAATTCAAGATCCTGTTTTCGGCAAGCTGTCGTTCTTTTGCAATTGTTATGCCGTTTATTCACTATTCAAAGCAACGCCAGTGCTCAAGCAAGTGAGCTTTTCATCATACGCGTGTTATCTTTCCTAATATCCGGTAGGCTGCCGGTAGAACTCCATTCTCTTCTTTTCAAAATGTGGACATGAATAAGTCGCAGATTCTTGAAATGAACGAACGTTTCCGTTTTTTTTCAGAAGGGTATTTCAATTCAAGATTCTGTTTATTTGACAAAGTTAGCAATTCTGTTCAAAGTTTTAAACAATTTACGCCCGCCCGTACTAATGTAAGCGCGTGGTTCCTCGCAGTGCAAAGTCGTGCAGTGCTGCATGGTCAAGACATTATGAATATCCCAAACGTAAGAAACTAAACGCACATTAACTTGAGATTTTAAAGAAATCCGATAACATGTGTTTTCTCTGCTAAACCACATTCATTTCATCAGTTAGAATAGAAATTGTCTTTCGTGGCGTAAGATATCTAACATAGCATTTATCACCGAGACTCGCGAGAGTTGAGACAGCCGATGAAAATATTATATTGAATTAACATATTCATCTGCTAATGACGCATTTGATACAGTTTACATAAAATCACTTTCTACGAGTGATCTGCTTGATTATTCATTTTTGTTCGAACACTGAAGACAAATTTATGGCATGATATTGTGTTTCATTCTTCTTTTTGCAGATCTAGACTAAACAAACATACCCTTGGATGCTCATGACCCTTTACCGTGCCAATTGGTTGGGCCCCTTTCAGGGCACAAAAGAAATAATACACAGATCTCACACAAAATCGCACACACAGAAATAATACACAGATAACGAAAATGTGCCTTCAGGTTTATTCATATTTCTCATTGAACGAAAACATGATAAAATACTATTTATATATCACATAAAGATAAGATGTATGTTTATCATACGTAAGCAATAAATCATGTTGCAGCATGAAGATTACATAGTGCAAAACATAAACGTGTACATGCTCAAAATCAAAATGGCCGCCGACCTGTCTATAGTGGTCACCTGTCTATAGTGGTCACTTTTGTGGTTTCCCTTGAGCGGCCGCTATAGACAGGTTTGACTGTATGTCTAAATAAGGTCATTTGAAGAGATGAGAAAGGGGCATTTGCAAACTTAATATTTAGATGTATCCAAGTCGTATGTCCAAACGTAAACATTTGACTACATATTAACATCGAGAAGAAAGCTAACAGTTGCGGCATTCTCATTGATTATTCCAAGAAACGATGATGTCAGTGGATATGAACGCATATGTACTTTGAATATATTTACTCTCTATGTGCCAGTAATATATTTTTGCACTAGCAGTGCACACAAACATGTCATATTGCAAGCCTTTCACTTATGGAGCAGTCAGTGTTGCCACAGTGTGTTCACGTAGTTAACTATTTGTTCACAGTGTTGTCACCTGCGTGCCGTAACATAAGGTTTGCGATCAATCGCATATTTGAAAGACAAAATCTGATTGGTTACTGGTCAGTCTTTTGAACAAAGAGCGCATGTAACGATGATGTTGATTGGCCATTGCCATTTTGCGATTGAGCGCTAACCTTTATGTTGCGGAGCCCTGGTCACAGTGTGGCAACTATGTGTTCATAGTGTTGTCACAGTGTGGAGACAATGTGTTCTTTCCTCATGTTCCATAAGGGTTGGCCTGGCATTTGTGGGGTGTATGCGGAAAATAACGGGTTTGTGTATAAGACCCGGTATAAGACCGCTATGAGTCATGCTTAAAATGTCCAGTTTACTACCATTACGAATCTTACAATAATCGCTACCGTGTCTTATTAACTGATATTACTGCACTCCCACTACGTTAATTCATTTGAAATTCATGGGAGGCGGGCTGTGTAACATCTAAAAAAAGAAAGTGTATAAATTTGATTGAGGAAAAATAAAATGTTATGTGTGTCTATGATAACGACAGAGATAATGTGTGGATAAAACTCCAAACAGTATGAATAGTTCATGACATCATTACATTAATAGCATCTTTCAATCTTAAAAGAAATTCAATATATACGTAAAATACTTCTTCCCATGTTTAATCAATGGACGAGCTCACTTTGCACATCCTTGGTATCATCATATGTGCTAACGACAATACACCAGACGGCGGCCCTGTACTATAATATCGAGGTAAAAGAGACGCCGAATCTACCAGCCAGTTCAAGTAATAGAGAATGCGGAAACAGCCATTCGCACTTACGAAAGTTCAGTTCATGAGATGGCAGATGGGGGGCTTGTTTAGCATGCTAATCGGTATGGTCGATTGGTCTGAAGACATGTAGGGGGAAGACGAGTCATTCACGGATCCGTTTTGAGTGCGAGAGGGTATATGAGGTCGATAGACATGGATGTGTGATGACCCCCCCCCCCCCCCCCGCCCCCCATCCCACCTTCTACCCGCCGTCACTGTGTGCGAATAACGGGTAGTATTGCATTCGAAAGGACGGGTGAGGGCTTGAATGGGGAGGTTAGAAGAAAAGAGACGGGTTGAGAAAAGGAGGGATGGGGGAAGGGGAGGTGAGTAAGGGGGGGGGGACGGAGATGAAAAATGCACGCAGCTGAAAATTGCAAGAATCAAGTTTATTAAGATGATGAGGGGAGACAGGGAAGAAAAAGATGAGAAGGGGAGGAAAGGATCATGATGGGGAGAAATGAATATAGAATGAGAGAGAGAGAGAGAGAGAGAGAGAGAGAGAGAGAGAGAGAGAGAGAGAGGGGGGGGGGGGAAGTAGACAGGTAGTTAAAGGGATAGTCCACTTTGAGTGATAATTTTAAATTTCAATTTTGTGACGTCACGTGCGAGGTGCTCTCCAATAATGTTGTGTGCTTTATGGTTCCATAAATTGCCCTTTTTCTATTTTTGACAACGGAAAACAAATTCATAGAGGTTTGTGTGTTAGAACCAAACTCTATAATGATGTACCAAAATAATGCACAGGTGAGACGATGCATTTTGGGGGAGAAAATCGGCATTTTCAAAACAAATTGCACACAACATAAATTATGGGAGAACACCCGGCACACGGCGTCACGGAATCAAAACGTTAGAAGATCACACGTTTCTTATCCTTCACTGGATATGTTTCTTTCATGTGTCTGCTTGTATCGAAACCAACTTAACTTCAGAGTGAGCTATCCCTTTAAAGACGTAATTGCTTGAGTAATTACATTAATATCTCTTTATATTGCACTACCTTAAAGTGCGTGGAGTAATACGCATGGAGTCATACCAATGAATTTGCAAGATTTTGTATGGACATGAATCCACTCATACCACGCATATGGTGCAAAGCATACAAACCTCGTATCTATATGAACAGAACTTCATTTAACCATTAAGCCTTAGCGTGCCACTTGAGGATTATTACACACAAATCCCATAGAGCTGCAGTTGGTCTGGCACTCAAAAGGTTAAACAATCTCATTCACTTTTTTGCTGCCTTGCTATTACATCGCGCTAATGTATTTTGATTTTTCAATTGTCAGACAAAATGTTGCTGTATGTGAGTTGTGTGTAGTATTGATGTAAACATGAGGCTATGATATATAAAGAGTTGATTGCAGCTGCACATTTCTTCCCCAATTCATCTATACATCTCGGTAGTATTAGCTCGAGTTTATGTCAATTCTAAAAGCCTCACAATCAGGTCTGTTATAAACATAAAGGCCAACACGAAAATCATCATAAACACCCCATTTCGTACGCCGTAATATAATTGTTTAATCTCACTTTAGTCTTAGTGCTCTGAACCCTTAGCAAAAGATAATCTAGTTGTTTGGTGTTAAGTATATGGGAAAAGCATATTCTAGGAGAAAACGAGTCAACAAACTTTCATGTCATACATGTCAAATATTAGATTAGGCTACCTACCATTCCCACTTAATATGGAGACGATTGTTTTGACTGTATATCACTCACGTCAAGACAGGTTATTTTTAACTATATTGTCTTATTCTCTTCTTCATTTGAATAGAGTTGTAAATCAAGCTCCAAACGAGCTTAATAAAACAGAATATACCCTTAATGGAAATTTATGCAGGCAGACGCGCATTGAAATCTATAATTTCTCATCTTTGACGGTAGAAAAATATGGCGGTTGCCGTTTGAAAAGAGTACGCAACTAAAAGTAGTTCATTCTGAAAAGAGAATGTATGTGAGGAATTAGTGAAGCGAATGAAGAGAGTGAGAGATAAATGGAGAGAGGGGAGAGAGACAGACAGACAGAGAGAGAGAGGGGGGGGGGGGAGGGAGAGAGTGTGAAAGGAGATGGAGCGAGAGAGAAAGATAAAGAGATAGAGAGTAACCTCAATAATAAACACAAAGCTGACACTGTCCTACGTAAATAATCACGTCATCACAACATCACACTGCGTCACAAGCGCGCGAAGACCAATTAACCACAAACTGGTCGTCTGCACGCTTCGCCGTTACCACGACAATCAGCAAGTACCCGAACGCACGACGCGCCTTATATATGATGGGTGACGGGAGCAAAGCTATATAGCAGAGGTCGCATGGGCCCGTTTCATTCAAGTAGGAAATCAAGAGAACAACAAACACAAATCGTAAATTTATAAATTCCCCTTCCTCCTCTGCCTACATCTAAATTTAGACCGCTTTGCGTTTTTTGGGCCGTTAATTTCTCATTCTGCGGTGGGGTAATGCAAATTTGATGAAACTTGGATATACATAATTGATTGTATATGGGAGGATGTGTGGGTGCCTCGTCTAGTGGTACTGGTAGGCAATTGCAACGTTCTGAAGTCTTTATCCGGGCGGGAGTTATAAAGGAAAAACTCACATGAATATAGCACAAAGCTTGTGCCAATTTTGCTGTGTGCAGTTTTGAATGCTTATCAATTTTCACTAATTGCATAGCGCAGAGAACGTGCAGAATCATCGCCTAGCCAGAACATTGGGTGCCTTACATTATCATATGCGGTGATAATTGTATGATTGTACAGTTCAGGGAATATGGCACATGACAGTGGCGTAAACTTCAAACAGAAAAGGGAAAAATACCAGTTTAAAGTTTGCCTCAGGCACAGCTTGATATGCGTATTGGTAAATTGTCGTCAGTCTGCAATAGGTAGACTTTACACTTTTATACGACCCGGCAAAATCGATCTGAAATGTAAAGGTTATTTAAAACCTATCATAAGTCAGTTCCAAGTTCCTTTTTTCTACGGGAAGTCCGGGAGCACTATTTTCTTGGATGTAATATAGTATGTATCCAAGTTTATAAAATATGTCTTGGGCCTGCGAATGGACACATCCCATTTAAAGATGGTCCGTCCCTTTTGCAAGCTTAAAATTTGAAATCGTCTATCACGATCGTAAATTGAAGAAAGTGTGATTCAAGACCATTTCTAAGAATATAGCATGTTGAAGCTTTCTGTGTATGTAAAAATTTCAGCCGTTAAATTTCAAACCGACTTTTTTCGTACTACGAAAAAAGTATCAGTCTTTGTTACAGTATCTATGTGGTTATTATGCATGTGTGAAATCCTAATTTTATGAGTAATTACCAAACTTTGAAAATTATTCCTTCTATAAAACATTTTTTTTTTCATAATGCGTTTTATATTTAATAAACCGATTAATCAATAAAGCAGATATTTATCAGTAAAGCAGACTATTAATCAGACGTTGTTTACGTGCATTATTTGAATTTTACACTACGTATCACTTTCAAATTATGAATATACAGCTTGCTAACACTTCTCTACATGTTTTGCTAATGTTTTGATGGTTTTGTGGTGATCTGAAAAAGGGACGGGCTGTCTTTAATGTCCCGGGCGTGGAGTGGGTGGTGGTAGGGAGTGTGTGTGTGTGTGTGTGGGGGGGCATTCCCATCCCACCTATTGCGACGCATTGTGGCGAGCAGAGCTCCGATGACCGAAGCATTGGTCAACTGGTCGCTACGAAACAGGTGTGTTTCGAAAGTAATCAAGGACAATTACTCAATTTTCCTTAAAATAACGTTTCGTGAGATTCCAAACACGTTATTGTTACGGTATACTACTACTTCATGCCGAGCTCCATGACGTTTGGAAAACGGCTACACTTGCTTTAAAAAGTCTTTTTAGATATTGATATATCTGAAATACAAATATGGGCGCCGCGTATCTGTCTCCCCTTACGTCTACACCATTGTGGTCATGGTGATCATATAACGATACGCGTCATCACCGACAAAATCTGAGAGTTCGCCCTGCTCGCTTCGGTCATTGTCGATCTCGACGAGATCGTAGTGTACGATCAATGGCCACACGATGGGATAGTGATGGGGTATGCATCATACATGACGGGTGCAAAATGACCTTCATCATCATCATCACCATGCAGCGATTGCAGCGCGGCAGAGTAGGTTTGGTACATGAGTAGCATGGATGCTTTCTTTATTTTTCAGATGGGTTTTCTTTCTTGTTTTCCGCTTCTTCAACCATTTCCATCTTTTTTATCACCTCCTTCTTGCTCTTCTCGATCTTCTTCTTCTTCTTCTTCTTCTTCTTCTTCTTCTTCTTCTTCTTCTTCTTCTTCTTCTTCTTCTTCTTCTTCTTCTCCTCCTTCTTCTTCTTCTTCTTCTTCTTCTTCTTCTTCTTCTTCTTCTTCTTCTTCTTCTTCTTCTTCCTTCTTCTTTTTCTTCCTCTTTTTCCTCTTCTTCTTCATTATATTTCTCCTTGTTCGCATGTTTGTTTTCTTTTCCTCTTTTTTCTGTCTCGTTCTTGATCTATTGTGATTTTTTCCCTTTTTCATTTTTCCTGTTTGGTACTGCTTCATCCTTTCCTTTATGTCCTTCTTCCTCCATT
The DNA here is from genome assembly GCA_963669155.1 of Arbacia lixula. Classification (NCBI taxonomy): domain Eukaryota; kingdom Metazoa; phylum Echinodermata; class Echinoidea; order Arbacioida; family Arbaciidae; genus Arbacia; species Arbacia lixula. The sequence goes on from OZ022586.1 coordinate 7,604,604, forward strand.
CTATCCTTCTCCTCCTTCCTTTCAGCCGTTCTTCAAGTACAATACACACAAACACACACACAGACACACACACACAAACACACAAACACACACACACACACACACACTCTCACACACACACATACAACACACACACACACGCACTCACACACACACATACATACACACACACACGCACACACACACACACACACACACACACACACACACACACACACACACACACACACACACACACACACACACACACACACACACACACACACACACACACACACACACACACACACACACACACACACACACACACAAATAATATACAAACACGGAAAATCACCAGGAGAGGTTATGGCGAAAATCGGTTAACATGGGTATTGTCTGCTACGCTGTCTCGCATTTTGCTTTCTACATTTGACTTTTCCAATGCTCTCGCCTCATGTAGAATTTCACGAAGATGAGAAAAGGGTAAATTATGAGCGTCTCGACAGATCCCAGGCGAGGAAATCGGACTGAACAAGCCTCAATTAGATGGCACTACTGATGGAGGCAAAGTCGGGAAGGATGAGGAGAGAGAGCGAAATGGAGAGAAGAGGAAGGAGTTAGAGAGAGAGGTATAGAACGACGGGAGGGTGGGAGTTTGAGGAAGAGGGACAGATGTAGAACGGCGGGAAAGGGAAGGAGAGGGGGAGAGGGAGGGAGAGGGAGTGGGAAGGAGGGAAAAGGAAGGAGAGGGAGAGCTATAGAACGACGGAAATGAGGGAGAGAGAGGGGAGAGAGAGGGGAAGAACGGGAGAGAAATACAAAGTAGTAAGAGAGAGAGAGAGAGAGAGAGAGAGAGAGAGAGAGAGAGAGAGAGAGAGAGAGGAAAAGGGGGAGGGTGGTAGAGGGTACAGGCAGGGAGGTGTCCACGCCCTGGTACAGGCGAGAGAGAGAGAGAGAGAGAGAGAGAGAGAGAGAGAGAGAGAGAGAGAGAGATGATAATGTGAAAGTGGGGGAGAAAAAGCGAGAGAGAAAGAAAGAGAAAGGGAGGTATAGATAACGGGGGGGGGGGGGTAAGAAAGATAAACAGATGAATAAACATAAAGACAGACAGAGAGACAGAAACGGAAGAGAGTACATAAATCAAGAGCAACGTGTCTGTAGGGGATAGAATATACGTCTTATATCCTATTTGCCAGACGTAGGCATATAATAACCACGCATGACCAGCGTTTCCGGTGAAAACAGTCAAGCTTGGCTGACTCGCGGGGAAGAGGGAAAACCAATGGGGGGGGGGGGGGGGGAGCATTGAAGAAGGGTAGAAAGAAAGAAAAGGCACACAAATACCGTAATGCTAAACATGTGATACACCTTAATTAGAAACAAATTGGGTGTAGGCCCTAGATTAATAATTTATTAATATTTAGGGGAAAAATAATTGCAGAAACAATGTGAACTAAAATATAAAATCACTTTCAGATTACAATTATTTGACCAGAAGATTAAAAATTTACGATATGAAATTTCATGGAATGTGACATAAAAATTAGTTTGAATTTCTGTTAGAACTGAAGAGCTGTGTTCAACAACGACTCAGGCAATTGATTCCCCCCACCCCCCCCCCCCCCCTTCATACACATCGCTTCATCTACTTTTCAAGAATTTATCATACGGCTTATAGCACGGAGGAGAGGGAGGGGGGGGGGGAGGGGGGCATCACTTAACAACGAACGTTTCTCCGACGCACCGGAAACTTATCAGCATTCTTCGTGAATCTTAATCCCATGAAGTAGGCCCGGGCCTCTCATCCCCATGGCAACTAAGATCCCACTCACCCTCTTTCGTCTTCCTCAAACTCTGAGGGAAAATAACCGGGATTTAAGCGAGCTTCGAGTGAATCTAAAGTGTGATCGATCCCAATTAGGAGGACTAACCTCGAGTGGCGATTCAGTAAAACTCATCAAAGTAACCAGATTAGCGAGGAATCCGAACCGGGGCCGATGTTAGTAGGGCTGAATTATTTATGGGCGAAGTGGCACGTTGTTGTGCAGGGTAGAGTTTTGTAATGTATTGTTCAAATGAGTGGTATATCGGGGCTTCTGCTTCTCATATAAGGTAAATTTCGTTCTCGCACTTTCTTTGACAACATGGTACGGAATGTGATATCCGCGTGAGTGATTGCATAAAGTCGTAAGTGACAGGGAACAGGTTTATAATCCCATTTCCGCATCATTATTTTTATTGGTTAGACAACATTGAGAGTAATTTCCTTTTTGCATCACTGACTTCTTCAGTGATATCAGCGAAAACAAATACATTTTTTTTCTCCAAAAAAACGTGAAATTCTACCTCTTCTCTTTCTTCTTCTCCCTCTTCTTATTCTTATTCTGCTACAACTACTACTACTACTACTACTACTACTACTACTACTACTACTACTACTACTACTACTACTACTACTACTACTACTAGTACTACTACTACTACTACTATTACTCTTACTATTACTTCTTCTACTTCTACTAGTACTACTATTACTACTACTACTACTACTACTACTACTACTACTACACTACTACTACTACTACTACTACTACTACTACTACTATGACTACTACTACTACTACTACTACTACTACTACTACTACTACTACTACTACTACTACTACTACTTCTACTACTACCACTACTACTTCCATGATGTAGCAGTATTAGGACTGTTTTGTAAAGCAGGTATCTGGTAACTGAAAAGACTCCCAATTTTTTTTAAAGAAAATCAAACAGAATAAAAAAGTTATAGTCAAAGGCACTTAAATAATTGTTTTGACCTGATTGGATACCTAACGAGTGTTCAGCATGTTGCTCTGTTGCTGTCAACCACGTTCACCCTACATTATTCCCGTGCCCCTCATGCTTCCAAGGAGATATCGTTCAATTATCCATAGCTCTGTTCTAAATACAACCTTCTCCCCAGATTTGTTATGAGGAATTGATGAGGAAAGAGAGAGAGAGAGAGAGAGAGAGAGAGTGCGATGGGGAAGCATCGCATGAATTATTGGAACAATGACGGTAACAGCTACAGAGGAATAAGACGCTGTGATTGATCTTGGCATGAAAAGAGACCAATGAACCAGGTAAAAAAAAAAAGAACCAGTTAAAGAAAGGGAGGAAGGTAAAGACTCAGGGAAGGAAAATGGAATACAACAGGAAGCGACTGGTACAATTGGGAAACAAGACAAAGAAATTATGCAACAAGATAAAACATAAGTGGGTCAATTATCCGAAAGAATACAACCACATGGTGTTACCGAAAGTTTTGCTATTTTCTAAATAGTATTTATAAAGATAAAACAAGACATGTATATCTATTTTTCTTTTTGTTAATAAATTTTAAGGATACACCTAGTAGTAGGTAGGCTCTTTTCAAATTGTTTGACAGGATGGTGTACGCTATCCTTACTCCTGAGTTTATATGTCTACAAGGTTTTCAAATTGAAATTACTCATAGAGCCCTTTAACTATGAAAATATGTGTCGCTTTGATTTGATTGCTTTGGAGTACGAGAGGGGAAATTAAGAAGACGAACGAAATGAAGGAACTTTTGGAGGACTACAGGCTACAACAAGAAAACGGCACACATAAACGACTATATAACAGAAATGAAGGGAATTTTGGAGGACTACGGGCTACAACAAGAAAATGGCACACATAAACGACTATATAACAGAAAAAGAAAATTAAAGATAGAAAGAAGATCGAGAAGAAAAGGAGAAGAAAAGAAGAAACAAAAAAGAAAATGGAAAATTTGGGGATCGGATGAAAGGGAAACCACAGGGTATCAACGAACGAGAAGGAAAACAGCTTGATCAGATGGAAGAGCAAGAGAGGATGGAGAGAAAAGTGAAATAGTTAAAAGAAGGAAGAAGGAGAAGGAGAAAGACAAGACCAAGAAGGGAGAAATAGAGAAACACCACAGGCATACGAGGAACGATAGGTCGAACAAAAATGAGAAGGAGTGGGGTGGGGGGGGGGGGGGTGGGGGAGAAGGGAGAGGAGGAAGAGGAGAAGGAGAGGGATATCAAGTGAGAGGATGACATTTTAGACCCTGGAGTACGATGACTCAAAACTGAAAATGTTTGAATAAATTAACATTTTGCAAATTCCTCGTCAGTGATGATCTCATGATCTCGCACATGCATCAAAAACGACATACAAGAGCTCTGACAGTCATTTAATTAATCTAAAAAAATCTTGCATTCCTGTAAACTGATCAGACAAACGGCTGGAATCAGTCTATCCTTTCTGGGCTTTGGTCTCCGTAGACCGCGAGGTGTGAGAGTGATAAAGATGGTTTGATGAGATGATAAATACTCGCAAAGCAATACGAAGGAGGCTCGGACAAATGGACGCAAGTAGCGGGTCAAGCCCAAACTGGCTAGTTGTGCATTGATTGGGAAATGTTCTGAGCATTTTCAACAAAGCCCTAGCTTCAAATGGCGGGTATGAAGATTAGGGAGTCGGGTTGGTAACTCATTGATGCGCTTTTTGTCTGCACTGCACATAGATGAAACGTCTTCTAATATATATGTGTGATCATGTATCAAGAAGGGTGGGTAACGTTCTGTGCGCACACTTGTACTTTTCGTTGTATCGACACAATTATTGCTTGTGGTTTCTTCGCCCGTAAAACTGATTATACCGAAGACTGAATAGACTGTATAATTAAATAGATACATTTATAAATCAGATTGTTGGATGACCTTAATCGTCACATCTTTTGTGTATTACCTGTCTATAGAATAAACATAAACTGTTTCATATAACTGTTTCATATACATAAACTGTTTCATATAATCTCAATGTAAAGAGGTTGCCAATCATTTCCGTTTACAGGGGAAGGTGTGGATCTCATTTATTTTAACTGAACTTGCTATCTGCATATATATTACGTAACAGTCAAACGTTCAATATTCCAACAGCTCCCATTTTGCCAACAAATTTTCTTGAAAAGGGGTGGAAGAAGCACAATTTCTCACTGTGACGACATTTTAAGTTCGTCTAACCTTTTTCCCGCTACAAATGCGCATACGTGGTTGACAGGGACAATTTTCGGATGTAAACCAGGAAAACAAACTATCATATTGCATGTTACAAATAATTGTTGTCATAAGTAATTGAGAAATCCATTTTTGCCGTCGCAAGTTACTTCCACCCTTTTTGCGTCGGCCCAAAACACTCGCTCCACCCGTCTCTTACCTCTCATCTGCGATGTGTGTCAACTCTACTAAACGCGCGTCATGGACCGTTCAGCGTGAGTGTGCGACACCCGCACAGCTGAGACGGTAAGGGCGAAGTTTATGGGCCGAAATACAAGAGGGCGACCTGGAAGGGATGACAAAAAAAAAGGAAGGAAACATATTATATAATTGTTATTATTGTTGTTCTGATTTGATGGGAGTGAGTGTACATACACTGCTATGACTGATAAATCGATGTATACGCGCAATTTATTTCGTGAAGCAGTTGCATGTCTTTGAAAGCAAAGGTTCATGAGATAATGTTTTAAATAACGTTTCGTATCTCTTATTATGATTACTTACGAGGAGTAGCATATGCATATATCGACTATATCTCATTAAAAGTAAGATATGATTATTGTTCAGCTTTATATGAGATCAGTAGATAATATGACTTCATCTCAAACTTCAAATTATATTATTCATAATGAATGAATGTAAAATGTCAGATATGCATTTGAACATTCAAAAGG
>OZ022586.1:7612852-7636249 GCA_963669155.1 Arbacia lixula
TTTGTCCTCTTTGCGATGCTCTTTTCTTTGCTCAAGGATTTAAATCTGACGTCTGTTCAAACGACTGTCATGTCTAACACAATCTAGCGATGTCATGCTACCATGGTGGGAAGCGAGCTGAAGAGGGAGAGAGCAAGGGAGACGCAGAGAAAGAGAAAGAAAGTGAGAGATGTAAGGAGAGAGGGAGGGAGAGAGAGGGAGAGAGAGAGAGAGAGGGCAGAGAGTGAGAGAGAGAGAGAGAGAGAGAGAGAGAGAGAGAGGGAGAGAAAGCGAGAGAGGTATGGAGAGAGTGAGAGAAAGAAATACGGAGAGAGAAAGCGAGAGAGATAGGGAGAGAGGGAGAGGCAAAAATACAGGGAGAGAGAGAGAGAGAGAGAGAGAGAGAGAGAGAGAGAGAGAGGCTGAGATAGACACGAAGTCAGAGCAGGGATGTACGCTTTATACATCCTTGATCAGAACGAGAGAAAGATAGAGAACCGAGAGGGGAGAGAGAGAGAGAGAGAGAGAGAGAGAGAGAGAGAGAGAGAGAGAGAGAGAGAGAGTACGAGATATTAATATGTGCATGCATGCGTGTGTACTTGTATTATTGTTTGTGTATGTCTACATGGATGTGTGTGTATGTGTTTGGTGACGCAAACGGAAATGTAGAATATTATAATTGCAATTTCGAAGAATGAAATGAAGGTTATGTTGGGCAATGTAGTAATTACCATGATTACACGCATTGTAAATCCACGCGGAAACGAATGAAATATTACGAGCAGCCATATTTCGCTGACTCGCATCGATGTTCAAAACCGATGGCAATCGTTGGGAGTCCCCAAAATAATACGTTTAAGGTTTCAGCGAACGGCTGTAGATTACCCAATGCACACAGGGTTTGGGTTGCGTTATCTCAGCGCTGACGAAACCCCCCAAAAGCAAACCTGTAGAATGTCACCGGCTGTAATAACGGGTAACCAAACAAATCAGGCAACGCCATGTTAAGTGCTTCTCGTGCCGGGTATCTAATGGACATTAAATCCATGTCAAATACCTACTTGAAATATCCACCCGCTCCTTGCCTTGTCATTATTAGGTTGATCCTCCCCCGAGTTCTTGGAAAAAATGGAGGATGAGACTAGAAATGACGACAGACGTACGGTAAATAATGACGAGATGAAAAGAGAGTGGGCTGAGATACAAACAAACACAGTTGGTTTGTCTTATCTTCTTGTCTTCTTCAGAGGAGGAATCCTGACAATAGATACGGATTGACCCCCATCTTGATGTCTACTAGCCCGACCATCTTAAGCATAATGTTAAAGATGACCCGTCCCTTTTACAGACATCTGCAAACTTCGTGGAAGTTTGCACATATTTAGCACGTATCTTTGGGATACCAACTGTGAAATTTTAAGGTCAGGGGTACTATAAATCTCGTAGCATAAATGAAACTCTAACACGGAGATTTGATTCAAATTGATTGCCGACCGTTGACTTTTTGAAATTACGATTATTTTCGTGGTACGAAAAAGAAAGCTCGATCAATTATCGAAATTATTTCCTCAAAACCGAATATTGCGCTTTGTCGATTCCATGGAAGGTGATATAGCCACTCTCTCTCAAATGATGACAAAGTCAGGGAACTTTCAGAATTAGGTCTGCAAAAGGGACGGGCTACCTTTAACATTGATACTGCTGATAATGATAATAGTAGTAGCAGTAGTAGCATAGTGGTAGTACAGTAATGATACTATCAGGAGGCCTAGTAGTATTATATTATAAGTGGTAGTGTAATAGTTATAGTAAAAGAAGTACATGTAATACTATTAAAAGTTAAAGTATTGTCAATTGCAGCAGTGTAGTGGTACAAGTAGTTGTAGAAGGAGTAGCACAAGGGAGTATCGCTTTCTTGACAAGTCCTCTTTGAGATTGCTTACGCATTTCTCTCGCACAAACTATATGTACATTATATCATGTTGTATGCTAGAATACCTAACATTATCCAACTTATTTTTAATTACATGTATTCCAAATTTAGACAAAAATGACGTCTACACCGTAAGCTATCAACATGGCGCTAATTCTTATCCACATAAGGTGCTACATTTAGAATGGTACACACCAAATTTGCTTCCACTTAGCACGTTTGTTCACACTCACGACAAAATTGTCCAGCGTTGGGATGACATACGCGCCAATCAATTAGTTCCATGTTTTACATTTACGTCATCAAGTGTGGAAATCGGGCAGTGGGGACATTGCGCATGAAGGCGAGACAGTAGATTTCCCACGTCGCTGGGTCTGAGGCCGTGACAATACACATTGTGACGTCATCAACTTAAGGCTGCTGCCGTTCCCCGTCAAATCTCGCAATGAGCGAGACACGCGTGAGGTTATACGTTGTTTCTCACCTGTTTTCTTTACAATATGACCGTGGTAAAAGTGTTTTTTTAAAATATTTTTTATAAAGGGTATACATCTGAACATGTATTACTGCTATTCATACTTCTTCTTCTTCTACAATTTCTACTCCCACTACTACTACTACTACTACTACTACTACTACTACTACTACTACTACTACTACTATTATTGTTTTCCGAGTATTCCAAGGATTATTACAAAAATAATAATAGGTGAAATGTCACGAAACATGCCTCTGCAAAATTGACATCCTTTGACATAGCGATATCCAAATTTCAGCGTGATTTGAGTTATTTGTTTCCATTTTTCAAATGTGTCACAGTTTATGTAACACCTAGTACTACTTCTACTACTGCTACTACTACTACTACTACTACTACTACTACTACTACTACTACTACTACTACTACTACTAGTTCTGGTATTTATTTTCGATAATCAATCATTTACTTCACTGTAATTACAGTAGTGAATTCATCAATGAAAATAAACTGATGTGTTTATGGGTTGAAAACAGTACAACATGAAAACGCAATGCAAGTAGCTCAAGCTCATTACATAAATCATAGTATTGTTCGTACAGTTTACAATTTTTCTACTTTTCTACATTTTCAAATCGAGTAACGAGACGTATCATTAAGCACACTCAATCTGGATAGAGCGCGAGAAGCGATAGCATAAAAATACTTCGAACATGACCGACACCACCTATGTCGGTAATCGATATCAACACTCATTATTTTCGTCTCTTCCCGCCCGTGTCATGCTCGCAGGAACGGAACGCGTCAGATTTGCCACCCGGCTCAAATCGCCTTGCGCGCATGGACGACTCCAGCAAGGTCGCAGGCAAATACGATATGGCGATCGCTGTATCGTTCATTGACGAGTTCAGGAGTACGGTAGATAGCGGGCGTGGATGGATTGGATGGGGTAGGGGGTTATAAGAGAGAAGAGAGAGAGAGAGAGAGAGAGAGAGAGAGAGAGAGAGAGAGAGAGAGAGGGGGGGGGAGGAGGAAGAGCGAGAGAGAGAGATAGAGGGAGATAGAGAGATAGAAAGAGAGAGAGATAGAGAGAGAGAGAGAGAGAGAGAGAGATGGAGAGAGAGAGAGAGAGAGAGAGAGAGAGAGAGAGAGAGAGAAAGATGACTATTTCATCACACTAAATTGACCTTGATTATTGAGGATTATGCAACAGTGGAGTTAAACATTTACCGGCAATAATATAATCATCAAAGCTAGCGATCTGCATCAGTGAGCTAAAAAGCGGGTCTCTTCGACTAGACAATACCCATCGCTTTAACCCTGCGCATACCAAACTGGATATTGTCATATGGGATTGTATGTCTTACAGGTGCAAAGGCACGACAGTGGTACATAAAAGCATTGGTGACGATGCATCATGCATGTAGCATCTACCACACTTGAAAATGTTCGCGATCTGTTTTTAAGAGGATAAAAATAGAAGTATGTAGGTCTCTTGTAATACACCGAGTACTTGACGCTGTATTTCATTCATGACAATTTGATTTATTGAAGTGAAATTATTTTTTTTTCCATTTCTCATCTCATTTCCATTGATGTTATTGTTAGAACTGCCAGTACCATCGTTTGCAACCAAATGATTTTGTATTTGTATAGATGTGTGTCATTTTTTTTTTATAGAAAGGACGATTAATTCAGTATTGAACAATATAGATCGTTTATTACAACGACTCCGACTGCGATGTGGAATCTGTAGGTCTTTTTTAACGGATAGTTCAGCCTGAAAATATTTTTGTTTCAATGAAAGTAGACACACGAAAGAAACATATTTTTGAAGGTTTGATGAAAATCCGTCAAAGGATAAGAAAGTGAGGATCTTTTAAAGTTTTGATTTTGTGACGTCACGTGCGAGGTTCTTTTTCACATGTTGTATACAAATTACATCCATAAATTTGTTCTTTGTCTGATTTTGACAATGGAATTATTTTGTTTCGAACAGGTATGTGTGTAACGTATTTCTGATGATGTATCTATTGCACAGGTAAAAAGATAGATATCTTTTTGAGAAAAAATGTTATACCACATATGGGAGAACTTCTCATTCGTGACGTCAAAAAAAATTAAAATTTTAAATTCAAATAATTTTCTTTTCCTTTGACCGATTTTCTTCAAACCTTCACTGATATGCTTCTTCAACGAGTCTCATTTTATTGAAACCATCTTGATTTTAGAGTGAACTATCCCTTTGAGAGCACCTACATGTCACAGTCGCAATCACAACCGTGGCAATATATATAATCTCTCTACCAATAGCCTAAGGACTGGTCTGACGAATAATTGCCTTCAACTGCAACTCGTTGATTACCATGCCAACCCATACTAGGTCGTCTTCATCTATTGTCATGTTCCATAGTCTACACACTCCAACGAGAATTGAAGATGTTCATTGGATTACGAGCGTAACCATGGCGACGCCGCGAAAAGTCCTGATTCTTCAGAGTTAAGTGAATTTGATCTTTCTTGTTGTGTATACAAATTGTGCTGAAAAGGGATACACACATACTTAATTTACCGCGTGGTAAAATATGTCAAATTAGCTATCCTTTTATTCTCCTTTTCTCGTAGCTCGTTAATTTGTAAAATTTAGTTTATTTCTTATGTGAGGTTGACGAGGAAGAAGGAGAAATAGAGAAAAATGACAGTAATATGGTACAATAATTAATACAAAACATTTTGTATTATTATAAATTATAGTCATATCAGTAGGACGTGTAATAGTTAAAGACAAATAACAAAATTATGAGCAAGGTCAAGAAGGAGGTCAAGGGGGGGGGGGGGGGTTACCGCCACACAACTGCCCCATGCCCTTATTCCATACCAGTTAGAAATCCCCGACCATTGATGTCAGCAACGCCCTGAAATTACCGACTATATTTTCCGCCTTCCCGCCTCACACTGCAGTGCCATGACAACGCGGACGACACTACAATACTAGACAAACTTACACGCGGCTTGTGCACATTTTCTACGCTGCATTCACTTTCTCCGCTAACTGTCTACCCCCACCACCACCATGGTAGCTATGAGATTCATAATTTCCACCGTGCCGTATCGAACGGAAGGTAACCACAATCATTTGACAATGCCACCCGCCATCTACCCTCCCCTCCCCCCTCCCTCCCCGTTGAGGTACTGTGTCAGGCAAGGCTAATAAAATCACCTATTCACGGCACAACGTCGACCAGCAAATCATACACACGGCCGATCGATTTGCAATTTCAATAAATCGGTATTCAGCCTAGCACAGGCGAAAGAACATGTGATTGTCACCGAGTATGCCATAGAGCTACTCGTCTAATAACGATGAATTACCACGTGATACCTACACAGAAAGTATGAATGCGAATATTTTATGATTAATATCAGACATTGCAATGGGCATGATCGTAAGAAGCCACCAGGATGAAGATTTCTATTCTGTAATTAAAAGTAATGAGAAATCGAAAACACTGAGGACGGAAGCATTGCATTAGTCTAAACACTATGATAAATGTTGATGTGGGAGAGACAGTCAGAGAGAGACAAGGAGAGAATGGGAGATAAAGAGAGAGTAGGAGGAGAGAGAGAGAGAGGGGGGGAGAGAGACCAAGAGAAAGAGAGAAAGAGAGAGAGAGAGAGATAGAGAGAGAGAGAGAGAGAGAGAGAGAGAGAGAGAGAAAGAGGAGGGGGAGGGGCGGAGGAGGGGGGGGGGGGTAGAGACAGAGGGGGGATGGGAGATCTGTGAGAATATAACTCGCAGCTTAATTAAATCATGTTGTGATGTGAATCGTCATCATGGCCATGTATCGGAGAGGCCGCAAGTGAAAAGAAATTCACTCACATCATGCACATGGTGTCCTAGTCATTATAGCTGTATCATCTCCCAGTCATCTACACAATGATTCTCTAGCCTTACACACACACACACACACACACACACACACACACACACACACACACACACACACACACACACACACGCACGCACGCACACACACACACACACACACGCACATAGTTCCCCCCTTCTCTGTTTTTCCCTGTTGGTCTGTTTTGTATTCCTTCAGCCATGTTAGCTTTTTTTCTCCGCCATATATATGTATGTTGTCGTTTTCTGTCATTGTTTATACATCTGTAAGTCCATCTCTCTCTCTCCCCCTCTCTCTCACACACTCTCTCTCAATTTCTGCCTTTCTGCCCCCCCCCCCTCTCTCTCTCTTCATCCCCTTATCTCCCTTCCCCCTCTCTCGCTCTCACCTCATCCCCCAAGCTCTCCCAGTGCTCCTCTCCCCCCCATTCTCATTCAGCATCTCTCTCCTACTCTCTCCTACTCTCTCTCTCTCTCTCTCTCTCTCTCTCTCTCTCTCTCTCTCTCTCTCTCTCTCTCCCTCTCTCTCTTTCTCTCGCTCTCTCTCTCTCAATCTCTCTCTCTCTCTCAATCTCTCTCTCTATATCTGCCCCTCTCTTTCCTCAAACCCTTCTCTCCCTTCCGCTCTCTCTCTCACACACATCTCATCCCCAAACTCTCTCAGTCTTTTTCTCATTCTCCCTCTCTCCCCCTCTCCCTCCTCCAACTCTCCACGGATTTCTCATTCACCATGTTTCTCCCCTTCTCTCTTTCTCTCTCTCTCTCTCTCTCTCTCTCTCTCTCTCTCTCTCTCTCTCTCTCTCTCTCTCTCTCTCTCTCTCTCTCTCCCTCCCCCCTCTGTCTCTCTCTCACTGCCCACTCTCTCTATATCTCTATGGTAACATCACGATTGAATATCCCCACACGATGTAGATTCATCTCATGCAATTCGTCTTCCACGAGAAGGAGGATACGACGATTATTCCACAACAATATGAATAAAAAATACTGCAAAATCAAATTGCAATGAACTCATCACTCAAATTTCCCAACACAAAGCAATTTTTCCCCCTAATTATCCTCTACAATTTTTACTGTTGATAGCGGTTATCAAGAGCTCATTCTGCATAACATGTGACCCATACGTCGCTGGGTACACGCGAGGTAAACGTGCTCTAGTCTGGTTACAAGCCACTGTCAGTTATTTAATTAAAATGATATCATGCCTAATTCTACATGTTTAACATTTCACGGAATATGATATGTTATTGGTTAATGTGTATGATACGCGGCCCTGTTGCTCTGACTACACTGTTTGTAAAGAAAACTTGAACAAACCAGCGATTAATATATATATCACTTTCAACAATTCACCCGGTTTAAGGTTTAACATATCCTTCGTTCATTAACATTCTACTCATGATGTTAAATGAACTAAAGTCAGAACAGATATTTTCAGAACCATTAGCATTTTCCCATCTTCCCTCTTGCGTGATCTCTCGCATTTCTCTTACCATGGTTACATTGTCATGTATTTTCATTCGTGTAGCTGCTGTACTTGTTGTTGTTCATTTTACGAATGAATCTAAAAATACTTATATCATTTCATCGAGCACTTAGCTAACCTTTCCAATCAGTGTTTTTGTAATCCAATAATTTCGATAATCGTAAACATGATGGAGGCCGAGAAAAGATTATCGTTTAAGGCCACCATAGACGGAACGATGCGATTATTTGTACGGCCCTGCGGCTGACTGAATCGCAGGACCCGGTCATTGGACTTGTGCAAGAACGTGACGTCACATTTCCAGTCGTAGACCCAATGACTGCACAATCGTAGCAACGTCGTGTCGTATACGGTCGCCTATAATCAGCTCGTAAGCTGGACTGATGTGATTGTCGTCCACCCGTCGACATCGTATAGAGTTAAGGCCAGTAGTTTACATACACCCAGGAAATTCAAAGAAAAGTTGACACTTGCCAAACATCATACAATTTACTGTATCTTATAAAACATTTGTGCTATCATGACGAACTTAGTATCAAACAAATGATTATGTCGTGCCCCTTCATCACATTGCTTTGTCATCGGGAGCTGACAAATGTTTAGGTGTCATCCCCCCCAAAAAAAAGAAAAATCGTCATATTTTAGACAAATTAAAAATAAAAACATCACAATAACATTTCATATTTGTGCTAGTTACTTCTCAACACAAACATTTCAGATTACACTTTTTTGTTCAGTGGTGACATATCATGATAGAAAATGTTATATAAATCATAGATTTGACATTTACATATTTAAATGTAACGATGTTTGAAAATATAATAACAAAAAATATAATACATTTGGCAAGAATGTTGCTATTTATTCTTCAAAGAAAATTCCACCTGAATTATAATTTAATCCCAATGGCATCCCAATCATGTAGAAGAACTTAATATACTCTTTCATTTGATACCAAATTCGTCATGGTAGTATTTATATTTCTGAAGATATAGTAAATTTTACAATGGTTGGCAAAGCGAACAAATTTCACTGAATTCTAGGGGTGTATGTAAACTTTTGGCCTCAACTGTATGTCTTGATGACACGGATGATTGCATTGACCACGTGACCACGTGACGTCGCGAGTTTTTGGTGCAATGAGGACACGATTGACAAAGATCGCGTTTTTTTGTAACGAGAATGTCCCTATTTCAAGCATAATGTTGACAAAATGTAGACATACAGCAGCATGCCGATATATCAGCGCCATGCTCGATGGGCTCAAAAACATGGTCACATCAATTACGGGCTGTCTACGGGCTTACTACGGGATTTGGGGGCGTGGCCACGGGATCTTTACCACCGGATTGCAAAATCCCGTAGGGGCACCCTACGGGCCCCGTAAGGATCACTTGCGGGCATTGTACTATGTCGTACGGAGCCCGTAGGTGCTCGGAAACACCCGTGCGATGAACCTTGCGAAATCATACGGGACCGCACGACCCCGTGCGTGATCCTTGTGATGCTCTTGCGGGTCCGTACGAACCCGGAATAGAAGGAAAAAGGTATGTGTTATTTCCAGTTTAACCCGAAGAACTTCCCTCATTATTGAACAAGCTACAAAAGAAATTGGTTGTGGGTGTGCCTCTTTTTTCTCAAGTTAAACTTCCCTTTCATTGGAGCCATGATCTATGTACAATCAAAAGGGAGCTCTGCACTAAAATTCCAATTTGATACCACGCCCATCGCTGTGGTACTACCTAGAACGCCCAAAACAGGCGTCACCAGTTTTGAATGTGAATGTGAAGAAGTGAGCCACATCGCTCATCGCTGTGCCATAGTATGGAAAAAAAATTGGAAAAAATGTGTCAGAGTCCCCCCCCCCCCCCCCCCCCCGACGCGACGCGACTTGCGTTTTTTGGTGAATGGGAAGGGGAAAAAATTCACTTTCCGGCCCCCCCTATTAATCAATCCTGGATCCGCCCCTGCTACATATAGTGTGTGTTTGTGTTTTTTCATTGTGGTAGTGTGTGTATGTACAACAACAACAATGATAATAATAATAGTAATAATCATAATCATAATATTACATTAATAATCATAATCATAATATAACAATAATGATAATAATAATATAATAATAATAATAATAGTAATAATAATAACAGTAATAATAATAATAATATTATTATTATTATTATTATTATTATTATTATTATTATTATTATCGTCAAAATTATATCATCATTATCATGATGATGATTGTACATGTCATCCGTCATCTTGTGAGGTTGGGAATGCACAAGCGGAAGCCTCACCCCCCCCCCCCCCCCCGTTGTCTGCGCTGCTGAGTTATTTGATAGATGAGGAAGAATTTAAGACAGCGAGAGCGACACATAGAAAGAGGAAAGAGGCGACAAAGATTCGTAAAACAAATTATTAATCAATTTTCCATTATTATTTTTTTCAGTCAGCAGACGAATGACAATTACTCATGATTTCGAAATAAACGATTTATTTTGCAAATACACTAATTCTACAGAAGAACAGTAATTGTAGTCTTGTTTGAGTAGTGTGTTCTGCAATAAATTTATATATGTAAATATACATTATGTTTCTAAATATAATTACAACAATTATTTTTGTGAGGCTGGAACGCGCACCTGTCCAACTCTAGTTGACGTAGTGCGATGGGAATCATTGTAAACAAAAGTCAACAAACATCAAATGTTAAAATCTATATAACATATGTTTTGTAAATTCCATGTTCATATGGAGATGGAGAACATATTCTTAAAATAATATTTACTCCATAACCATTCATTGTTGAACTCGGATAAAATGGTGGTCCAATATTAGCCATCGTCTGCACTGTTATGTACGGACAACAAACGCAAGTCGGCACTGACGAGTGATTCAAATTTCTAGATGATCAAGAGCAATCGTCGGGACGATGGGCGACGTTTAAACAATGAACAAGTCTCATCACCGAAAGGCGATTCAAGTTGAATGGGCACTCGTCGGGACCATGCGCGACGTTTACACAATGAACGCAACGCCTCACTGAACAACAAAAGATCTACCAGTTAATTGATCGGGACGATACGAGACGTTTTCGTTCCGACTCGTCGGAACTATCCATCCCAGAACAATGGTCATGAATTTAATGAGGAAAGAAGGGGAAATTAATGAGCAAAATTGGCCAAAAATTTGGTTCGTCGGGACGATTACCGACGATCTTTTGTGTCATATCGTCGCGACGAGTACCTCTCCCTAAAAAAGTTTCTCCGTGGCGCCTTACAGGAAATATGACGTACATGTATTTGTTGGCACAGCATATTCTACCAGCTTCGATGAGAGGGCAACGATTTCCTTCAACTCGTAAATGTCGCGTCTGAATAATATAATATTCGCATTAAGTATCATCCGTTTTTTTTTACTGTTGTACGATCTGCAAAAACAAAGTTAAAGTAGACATAAGAGCACGATCACAAAAATTGAGATCTTTACATCATTACAAAGCTCTCAGCCTAATTAACATAGATAAGAGACTCAAAAACAACAAAACGAAATGAAAATATTACAATAACTGTTTAAACTTCACTGAATCTGGAAGTCATTGACGCCGATTTTCACGCAGTGAATTCGGTACCTTTGACATGACGTCACGTCATTGAGGGAGTGATGTGTTGTGTAGAAAGTCGACGTAAATATACTGTTGTTTCTGAGCTGTTAATATTATTATGAGTGAATCTATTTGATTTCTTTTTATTCAGTTGTAATAAATGAATAATGGATACATGTTATTTAATCACAGTATTCTTTTTATACCGTGAAATATATTTTTTTTTAGGATGCATCCTAAAAAAAATGGAAACGATCGAGTGGTGTGTGCGGGGGTATTCGGTATCCCAGTCAATAGGCTACACTAGATCACACTAACTTGCAAATTTGGAGCAAAAGTAGACCAATTATGGAAGTGTCGAAATTTTAAACTGGATTTTGTCCTCATCAATCATAGCTAACAGCCTACATATTCATATTTGAAATAAGGGTAGTCAAAAATGAAGTTTGATGACAATTTCTCGCTGTTGAAATACGGCAATACAAGCTGATCAATGATATTTATTACGGTAAATTCTTCCGCGAGTGAGCGATTACGCACAGAATTGGAAGCGAGCGGATCGATGCGCTATGCTATGTACACATATGCATGCACACTCGCTACGCTATGATCTGAGTTTTCACTGTACTGTAGTTCATTGCTTGTACATTCTATACTCCAGGAAATGTACTAATTTTTGGACAAAAGTAGGCATTTGTGCTTCTTAGTTGGTGTGGTTGTGTGGATCCATGATGGAAGATGATCGACGGCGGTTTGTCAGGTCTGGACAGAGAATAAAAGCAAAGGGGCAAAAACGAAGTCCTGAATCCGGAGGGGCAAAAACGAAGTCCTGAATCCGGAGGGCCCTTACAAAAAAGTATTATACTATTATCATGATATTCACCAAAATATTATGATTTTATCATGATATTCGCAAAAGTATCATGATAGTTGCAGAAATACTATGATATTATCATGATATTCACCAAAATATTATGATTTTATCATGATATTCGCAAAATTATCATGATAGTTGCAGAAATACTATGATATTATCATGATATTCACCAAAATATTATGATTTTACCATGATATTCGCAAAAGTATCATGACAGTTACAGAAAAACTTTGATATTATCATGATATGCGCAGGAGTACCATGATGTTATCATGATATTAACAGAAGTATTATCATGTTACCATGATCTTTGTTAGAATACTATGATATTGGCAGTTATATCATGATATTTCCAAAGATACCATTTACAAAAGAACCAAGATATTATCATGATATTATCAGATTGTGATGTGATCATGATATTTTCACAATACTATGCATGATGCTAGCAGTTGTCATGACATTTACATTTACTGAGTTGTGTGTGTGTGTGTGTGTGTGTGCATGTGTGTTTGTGTGGCTGTGTGTGTGTCTGCGTATGTGTGTGTCTGTCTGTGTGTTTGTGTGTAGGCCTACGTGTGTGTACGTGTGGGTGCGTGTGTGTGTGAGTGGGTGTGTGTATGCGTGCGTATGTGTGAGTGTGTGTGCGTGTGTGTGTGTATGTGCATGTGTGTGTGATTGTGTGTGTGCGTGTGTGTGTGTGAGTGTGTGTGTGTGTGAGTGTGTGCGTGAGTGTGTGTGTACGTGTGCGTGCGTATGTGTGAGTGTGTGTACGTGTGTGTGTATGTGCGTGTGTGTGTGATTGTGTGTTTGCGTGTGGGTGGGTGTGTATGTGCGTGTATGTGTAAGTGTGTGTGAGTGTGTGTGTATGTGCGTGTGTGTGTGATTGTGTGTGTGGGTGGGTGTGTATGTGTAAGTGTGTGTGAGTGTGTGTGTATGTGCGTGTGTGTGTGATTGTGTGTGTGGGTGGGTGTGTATGTGTAAGTGTGTGTGAGTGTGTGTGAGTGTGTGTGTATGTGCGTGTATGTGTAAGTGTGTGTGTGTGTGTGGTGTGTGCGTGTGTGTGTGAGAGAGAGTGTGTGTGTGTTATGTGTGTGTGTGTTATGTGTGTGTGTTATGATAAAAAAAAAAAAAGTGTGGGTGTGTGTCCAATGAGCGATTTTTGGCGTCCAATCAGAGCGCGAGGCAGCCAGCTTGAATCTAGCGCCAGTTTGAGCTGAGCGGTTGGGGCATGAAGGATCAGAAGAGCAGTTTGGGGCGAAAATGTGTCATCATCATCATCTCTATTGATTTCTTCTGCAAATTATCAACATCAGGTATTGAGGTAAGACCTTGTGGTATTTACTGTAGGATTTGTGAAGTTGAAGATACCATGTTTCTTACATAATTATTGTCAAATTCACGCTCACATATAGTTTTTTGTACATAAGCATACATACTGTTCCCATGTACTTACAATGGTGTTAGTATTAGTAATATACCTGCAACTTGCAGTGCAAGTTAAGTGTCGACGTTTCTCTACTCTTTGAGTTTGTATACTGTTTTAGGTGCTAATTAATGTACTCTTCCGTGATATTTTAACGTAACTTGCTATTCAAGTAAGTTTTATGAGACTCTAGATCCTAATTTATAAGATAAAAATCAAACTGATCTTGACTCAAGTTTTGGGGAGAGGTGCTGGCCTGAATCTTATTCTTGTCTTACTGGGAATAAGGTAGCCCTCTCGCTCCTGCCTAGCGTGGGGTCCTACATAGTATGGGCGCTAGTTCATAAGTGTATCCATATGAATTTGAACCCTAAACCTAACCCTGAACCTAATCCCAGTACCTAACCCTAAACATAGATCTATAAACCTAACCCTGACCCTGGCTTACTGCGACCAGTGGTTTGGTACATGTAAGTGTTTGGTAAAACGGTTCGGTAGCAATCACAAAAATACTCTTACCAAGTCACGCAGTGAGCGGGCCTCGTAGCACTGTGCTTTGGAGCCCGGTGCGGTCACTCAATGTGAATTAGGGACCGCATGATCGTTACCAAAAACGCGGAAAAAGGGGTCAATTTCAATCAATGTCCGCGGACAAAATAATCCTCGAAATATAGAAAATAGTCACGCAGTGAGCGGGCTTCATAGCACTGAGCTTTGGAGGCTTTGGAGCATCAAAGTCGTGATTAGATCAGTAAATTTTAACAATTCTCTTTGCTCAAAACTCACAAGTATTGCACATATTTACGCAGAATATGTACCTGAATTGTCTCGTGGCTGATTTAAAGATGATTTTTATCCATGTTGTATTTTTTTTTATTGTTTACGAACTAAAGTGGTTCATAATTTCACGGCGAGACGGCAGCTGTGATGGTGAAGATTAAAGCTTATGCGCATGCGTCAATTCCCATTTATTCGTGTACATTCTCGAACAGCCAAGATGGCAGCCTTGACGGAACGTAGAATTTTTAAGAAAGATATGTGAAGAGGGAATATGTAACATTGCTCAAAATTTCAAACATATAGTGCAAGTATACATTCAATACATTTAGCCATTCACATGTGATCAATGTACTTGAAATGAGTAATTCATTCATGTGTACGGGTCGATTTATTAGTAGTCAAACCCAACATTCAAGGAAATTGGTGACTGATACACTTATATGAATAATAGCGCCACATGTATGTTGAACTATTGAAAACGCATCAACTTTTTGGTTTGGTAAGCGTTTGGTATAACGGCTCGATAGAAATCACAAAAATACTCTTACCAAGTCAGGCCAAGTTAGTAGGGTTAGAAGGGTATCTTTTTGAGGTTGCTTTCAGCTGTGCCTAAATCAGTGATATTTTTTCCAAGCAGCTTAGCAAACCAAAACGATGCGATTTTTAAAAGCTTGATGTAGTACCCTATGCCATAGCTGTGGGGTTCCTCATAGGGCTAGGACTAGGAGTAAGGAGTCCGCTGTGAGAATCGGCAGCTGACCGATGGTGGTTGTAATATACGATTCACCACGTACAGTTATAACTGTTATTGAGTTGTACATGTAGTTACGCATGAGAGGCAAGAAATAAGATTAACCCTAAACTTCTTCAACATGGAAAGCCATTTCATGTGTGATGTAATTCGTTAAACTACATGTAGCTTATTGCCAATACATCAAATTGTGATGTGACTGCTGTCCAAAATACTGATATCATTTTATTCCCTTTTTAATTTCTTCAGATTTGTGTGAGGAGGGAGGCTATAGACACTACCAAGACAAATGAAGCATGCCTGTACTATTACCCCCTGGAATGTCCATAGCAGTCTGGCATGGATGCCCTGGATGAACACAGGTTTGAAGGAAGGCGTAGGTAGGCAGGCCTACTTGTGTTCCTGTATTCCACAATTGGCATCAAACAACACATCAAGAGAGTAAGTGTCATAGATGTTGTTTATTGTAATTGCAGTGCAGTACTTTTTGCATAAATTATGGCATGTTTACTTCAAATCTTGAGCCAAGCTATTAAATGGTGCATTGATCCACCATGAATTTATTTCCATTGATATGACATTTTATTGCTGTAATTGGAGTGATGATAACCATGACGTCCCATTTTTTTAAAATGTGAACTGTATGTATGAATAGAAATTACCAAAAATAAGAAATTGACCTGCAGGACTGAACATTAAGCTAATTAGCAACCGTTCTATATTATTGCAGGTTGTGAAATGTTACATTTTTACATTACATTTAGCACATCACACAAATTGATACTGCTGTGGTAATCAAGATACATTTATTAATTAGGTTTTTTGTTGTGTGTGTGCTTTTTCAGCTCCAAATGTCCTCAGGAGAGGATGATTCTCACCAGGGATGAGGTGGTCTTGGTCAAGGGACTTGACTGTTGCTGTGTTCGACATTGAAGTGCGGACTGCTTATCATTGACAGGGAAGAAGCGCAATCTACATGGTGCAGAAACCATCAACCCGCCTGTACTACATCCTGGCAAGGTCAGCGCTATCAAAAGGTATGAATTCTTCAATGTTTCTAATGTTTGCAGAAAGCACTCTCATACCTCGCATGTCATCTCAGATTAAGTTACCACATTTAGATGTGTTCTAATGGAATATTTGTCTGATTTTGAGTTTGGTGGATAATCCATTCAAATGTTCAGTTTCATCATATTCTGTTGCTCTGTAGCTACATGTAGGTACGAGCTCAATCTCTTCTGAAATCTCAAAGACAAGTACTGGCCTTTTCCAAGTTGAAAAACAAGCAATAAATCTATGCGGTTAACATGTCAAGCATATGCATGCGGTGAACTCCAATGATCACGGATAAAGAAGTTTGGCATCACAAAAGCCTGAGTCGATTCGATTTGTAAACCGGGCCTCGATCGAAGCTTTCGAGCCCTGGAGCCGTTTGTAGAAACCGGTGCATTGATCAGAATCAATGAAAAGTACGAGTAATGCACACTTGTTTTGGTGGAATACTGTGTGGGGAAATGGAAGGCTTGCACTGCGCATGCTTACTATATTTTCATTCATAAATTGGCTCTCGGCAGTGGCTGGATGACGTCATGTAATAAACAAAAATGTACACGACCGCTAGCGTTCATGCTCCGCTATCCGTTGTACACAATTTGTCACTGTGCCGACTTCGCCCCGAATTTATTGATGCACCTAAGCTCGACCGGAGCAACGCCATCGAGCCCCGGCTTGCAAAAAAATTGATATGACTCAGGCGCTTAATCACAAGTTTATATTGGTGCAAAAAAGATTCATATCAAAAAGATTTGTCCGTGTAAGATTTGCTATATGTGCCATAGCGTTACTTAGGAAATTCGTAATGGGAAAAGGAGAGAATTATGCCTCTTTATTGCTATGAGTGTACCTGTAATCTGTATTATGTGGAGATATGGCATCACTAACTTTAAAATATGACAACAGAGCAGACAGCAGGGGACGCATCTTTCTCTGCATAAGATATCATTGATTTCTTCTATGATAATATATTATATTGGTTGTGCTTTGAACAGTTAACTTAATATGCTTGGTATCATTGAAAGCTTTGAATCCCTACTAGTTTAAGTAAAAATTATGTATGTAGTAAATAAAACCAAATGATTAATTTTGATGAATTATTGGTGGCTTTCATCCGGCAGGTGGCATATTCAAGTCAATTTTATTGTAATTATTTTTTATGCTTTCTCAACACACTATTTTCAGCTCTCCTACCCACGGTATGTTCACAGAGATTTCAGCCGACGCAGGAACAAACAAACCAATCAGAGAAAGGCTAAGGCAGGGAAGAAGTAAGTGCTTGTATTGTACACAATGTAGGGTTGAGCAATTAATGATATTTCTTTCTGGGGAAGTCCACCCTGAGAAAGAGTTACTTGAAATAAAAGTGTAAAAATGAGAGATACAGAGAACGACAGTTTGACAACAGATGCAGGATAAGAAAGTAATGATTGTTTAAACCTTGCAACGAATCAAATGCAAATTCTTGTTGAATGAATAGAATGATATATTTTGTATAGGAATGTACATGTATGTATGAATACATGTGTTTAATACTGTATCAACTTCAGTTGTATGAATGTGATTCTTTTTTAGAAAATTGAAATGGAGGAGCTGCTCAGAAACTCCATTGATTTATTTAAGTTTTTTTTTTATTACAAGCAAAAGCAGCTATGCCTTAAATACATGTAGCATCACATTGAGTCCTGCAATCTCAAACTGTCCAGTTTCCTACCCAGTATACCGTACAACATTCCCATCATGTAGAAGAATATAGTGATGTATGCCCACTTGAATGATAACAAATTTGCTATTCTTCACAACATTCTACTGACCATGGGATTTCTGGTTTACTGTCCCTTTACAAACAATTTTATATCAGCGTGGACTTCCTCTTTAAGAATATTACTGCAGAATATTACCCAATAACGACCATCACTAACTTGATGTAATACGACGTTGGTTTATACATTGTACATACAGTGCATACACCCTCAATTCTCAGAAAAGAAAATATTTGTATTATTCATTTAAGATTTTAGGAAGTAGATGTATCGGTATCATTTAGAAAGTTCTTATATTTTTAAAAATGTGAACTGTAATACATTTTATGTCTCTGCCACGAAGTGGAAGGAGGCATTACATTATGTTTTCGGGTTGTCTGTCCATCCGTTCCGAAATCATTTACGCAATATCTTGAGAAAGGTTCAATGGATTTACATCAAACTTGGTACCTGTACAGTATGTAATTTATTAAAACTAATGACCTGTGTAAAATTGTCTATAAAACGGTCAATGGGCGTGTATATCAACTCTTTCTTTGGTTGAATTAAGGTTTCCAAGGTTTTTAAAAAAAATTAAACGCGTTTCAGGGAGTTGATAAACGCAAAGGAGTTTTGATTATGGGGTTCGGTAAGCTGTTTTGAAACACGCAAATTTGTGCTATCCTAAACGCGTTTGAGCCAGAAACGCGTTTACAGAAGCGAGATAAAACGACTTGAAACCATGTGTTTCCGTAAACACATCGATCGCACACTCTTGTACTACAGTGCATGTGTAACGGGGCAGTAGAGCCGCGCAGTGACAAGGTCGGTTTTCGACTTGAGCGATTGAGTTGATAAACTCACCATTTTTTTTTTAAACGCATTCGCAAAGGCCTTTGGAAACGTTTGTAAAGGCCTTTGGAAACGCGTTTCAAATTCTGAAAAGATGATAAACACGCCCAATGAACGTTGTGAAATATTGCCCAATTTGTCAGTTTTTAACCTTTTTACGCAAAATAGAACCACTTAAAAGATTTGCTTCAGACTTAGTACATGTAAATGCTTTTCACACTGGCAAAAACTTCCTTAGCCCCATACTATAGGTGGGGCTAAGGGGGGGGGGGGGGGCCTTAGCCCCACCTATAGTACGGGCTAAGCTTAGACCACTTTCTGTTCTCACTTGTTTTTACCAAAGTGGGATAGCCCCACCAATAATCTGGGATTATTTGGCCCTGCAGAGCTAACCCCGCAATTGCAGGGCCAAGCCAAAAAGTCCGGGGCTAAGAGCGCCAGTGAGAACAGAAACGAAAAAAAATATGTGGCTAAGGTAATGCAGTGTCAGCTCTCAAAGCCGAAACGCCGAGACCAATCAGATAACGCCCGACGGGCGAGTGACCTTTATGCGGAGTGGTAAAGAGCCGATGTGCAAGACGTACATTCATAAATATTCATAAGCTGTCGAGAAAGTGCGGGGCTAACGATTTCGAGTGAGAACAGCTAGTCAGGTTTAAGAAATAGTATGGGGCTAATAAATGCCAGTGTGAAAAGCTTCAAAAAGTAGTACGGGGCTAAGGATAGTACAGGGCTAAGAAAACCCAATGAGAAAAGGGTGTAGTACATGTTCATGGAATTTGTAAAACCAATTTACTGAGTAAAATTAGTGTCAAAGCTCAAAAGGTCATTGAACATTAGTCAGAATGCCAACATTTGAAATCTGCGTAAAATTAGTGTCAAAGTTCAAAGGTCATTGAACATTAGTCAAAATGCCAACATTTGGAATCTGATATTCGTCACATTTAATCCAATGGTCCTGTTCCAACCAAGCATGCTACAAAGACAGACCACAAACAAACTTTGTAACAATATGATTCAAAAAATGCCTGAAAGGTCATTTAACGTAGTCAAAGTTTGCCTTTTTTTTTACAGCCCAAAATGTGATCTTTCTCCAAATATCTAGAAATATGATTATCTATTTTGCACCAATCTTGATCCGAAGTGTATTAAATTAACAGAGATAGACTGTGGAGATTAGAGGTCAAATTCCTTAGAGGTCAAAGATCAATGGACTTTGGCAAAATTATTAATTCAGTGGTCCAATTTCTACCAAACACAAGTTTTCTGAATGAAGATGAGTACTAATTTAAATTAGGTGCATTAAGGCAGAGACCTGTTTATCGACTGTGTGGCAGTCAAAATGCTCTAGTCTTAATTATCATTTTTCTGAATAAACAGATTATCAACCAGTGAGACTATTCATCACAGGCTTACTATAAGCTTTATACATGTAATTTTATCTGCTGATATCACATGTAAGACTATCTCTTGTATACTCGGGAAAATAATGTATTCATGCGAAAGTGAACCAAAGCTGCAATGCACTGGTCTGTTCGAATGTATCAATGTGCAATACACTATCTGGTTTGTGTGTGTTCAGGATTTGTAGAGTGATTTTGAGTTCCTGATTTTCCTTGATACTTGTTGTTATGTACCGGTAAAGCCATCTAAGAAGTTTAAAGGTAGCCCGTCTCTTTTGCAGACCTCATTTTGAAAGTTCCCTGACTTTGTCATCATTTGAGAGAGAGTGGCTATATAACCTTTCCCTTAAATCAACAAAGCGTAATATTTGGTTTTGAGGATATAATCTTTGATAATTGATCAAGCCTAATTTCTTTTTGCATACCACAAAAATAATCAAATCTCAGTGAAAACTACATGTAGTTAGATTTTCATTTATTCTACTGGAGTTATAGTACCTCTGACTTTAAAATTTCACAGTTGGTATCCCAAATATACGTGATATGTGCAAACTTTCATGAAGTTTGCAGATGTTTATAAAAAGGACGGGCCATAAAATGTAATTTTCAAAAGAATAAACAAAATACAAAATGTAATTAAGCCACAGTCTGTGGCTCAAATATAAGTGCTCATGGTATATATACTAATCGTGACCAAATCTGCATGTCATGGTTGTAAGTTTGCCATATGTACATGTTCTTATTTGTTTGCTCAGAATCTATAGATTAATGCACTGTATTACAGTAATCTACATGTACATACATATTGTATGTGTAACTAGAGGGTCTACCTTGCTCAAGGCATATGTAGTACACATTGTGTTATAGCTTTGTGTGATTAGCACCCATAGACGCTATCCAGTCCTTGAAACATTTTCAAATTTTACTTTTTTATTGAATGGAATGGAAAACACATGTACATATGTATAAAGAAATTAATGCAATTTGCCAATCCATGTGAATTGAAACCCGAGGTCGCACTGTCGTGCAACCATGCACAAAGCTTGCTATACACTCTTCATTTGATTTTGTCTACATGTATCATGAAGTATAGTCATGATACACTTAGTTAATATGTAACACATTTTCATCAAAAAATGTTTTTCTTTTTTGAAAGAGAGGGACTTTTGTATTACCAGTAGTTCATACATGCAAAAACATGCTAATGTAGATTCTTATGCGAGGGCACAAGTAAGTCAGTGTCTTGGTTGAATTGAATTTTGCATTAGATCATGTTGTATTTATGTTTCTGGCAGTGATTGTTCGTTTTATTGAATAATTCATAACTCTCTTTTTCTCATTTTTTAAAAGTTTTCCCCTCTATTCCAGCTTTCATTGAAAGCCGTTTCTAACGATGGATCCATGAGCACTCCTTTAATCCACAGAGTAAATTTGCTGTTCAGTTTTAGAATAATTTTGCATTGTAACCCTTTGAGTTATTCAAATATGTGCATGTACAGTGTAGCACATGTAAGAACCTTTAATTATGACTTGCTAGGTAGGTTTTTTTTTATGTTCCATTGTTTTATTTTTAAACGTAAATATCATGATGTCAGTGGGTTTTGTAGTTCCCATAACTATTGTTCCTTAATAAAATGTTCAATATTTTACTTCAAAGATTGTCCATGAGTGTTTTTTGTAAGATTCCCTGTGAAAAGTGAGAGGTTCAATGTTGTATTGTACATGTATTGCTATTGTAATATGTACATCTATTCTTCTTTTATTTTTAAAGCAGTGTTGCCACGCCATGAATGGATGTACCTCTGCTAGTGAATGCTACTTGACCATTAGACTCTCGGATTACAGGAAACAAAATCAACTTCCCATTCTGTATTATCCTGTAAAAGTACAACATTGGATACATTGATTTCATGATATTTGTATCACACTATTTGCTGCATAGTATCGTAATACAAGTATCATGATATCTGTATCATGATATTTGCTGCTTGGTATCAGGATACTTGTATCATGATATTTGCTGCTTGGTATCATGATACTTGTATCATGATATTTGCTGTGGAGTATCATGATACTTGTATCATGATATTTGCTGCATAGTATCATGATACTTATATCATGATATTTGCTGCTTAGTATCATGATACTTGTATCATGATATTTGCTGTGGAGTATCATGATACTTGTATCATGATATTTGCTGTGGAGTATCATGATATAGGTATCATGATATTTGCTGCTTGGTATCATGATACAAGTATCATAATACTCCACAGCAAATATCATGATACAAGTATCATGATACTAAGCAGCAAATATCATGATACAAGTATCATGATACTAAGCAGCAAATATCATGATACAAGTATCATGATACCAATCAGCAAATATCATGATACAAGTATCATGATACCAAGCAGCAAATATCATGATACAAGTACCATGATACTATGAGCAGCAAATATCATGATACAAGTATCATGATACTAAGCAGCAAAGATCATGATACAAGTATCATGATACTAAGTAGCAAATATCATGATACAAGTATCATGATACTAAGCAGCAAATATCATGATACAAGTATCATGATACAAGTATCATGATACTTTATGCAGCAAATATCATGATACCAATCATCAAATTATCATCATCATCATATCACGATACAATTATCATGATACAGTGCAGAAAATATCATGATATTATCATCATATTGTACCATGATCATGTCTGCCTTAAACCCCCCAAAAAGTATCATGATAATATTATGATATTTGTATTATGATATTATCATGATACTTATAATATCATGATATTAACAAAATGATGTGCCAATTTACCATCATCGGGTCTGACGGCAATATCATGATATAAATATCATGATATTATCATGATACTTTTTTACAAGGGGGTACCGGTGCAGCCAGGGTATACAGTACACTAGTCACTACAACGTACTACGACCAGCCCGTTCACGCAATGAGGCTATGAGGCCGAGGCCGGGGAGCCGTCCCCGGGCCGGGGTTTTCGTGATCCGCACTGCTCATGGTGAGTACTATTATGTTCGTAACTGCATTTTGATGAATTTTGACAAATTTTCCATAATGGGAAGACATGAAA